>PVKV010012056.1:0-67542 GCA_004027835.1 Alouatta palliata | reverse complement strand
AACAGAACAGAGGCCTCGGAGGCAACACAACACATCTACAACCATCCGATCTTTGACAAACCTGACAAAAACAAGCAATGGGGAAAGGATTCCCTGTTTAATAAATGGTGTTGGGAAAACTGGCTAGCCATGTGCAGAAAGCAGAAACTGGACCCCTTCCTGACACCTTACACTAAAATTAACTCCAGATGGATTAAAGGCTTAAACATAAGACCTAACACCATAAACCCTAGAAGAAAACCTAGGCAAAACCATTCAGGACATAGGCGTAGGCAACAACTTCATGACCAAAACATCAAAAGCATTGGCAACAAAAGCCAAAATAGACAAATGAGACCTAATCAAACTCCACAGCTTCTGCACAGCAAAAGAAACAGTCATTAGAGTGAATCAGAATGGGGAAACAGAATGGGGAAAAATTTTTGCAGTCTACCCATCTGACAAAGGGCTGATATCCAGAATCTACAAAGAACTAAAACAGATTTACAAGAAAAAAAAAAACAAGCCCATTCAAAAGTGGGCAAAGGATATAAACAGACACTTTACAAAAGAAGACATACATGAAGCCAACAAACATATGAAAAAATGCTCATCATCACTGGTCATTAGAGAAATGCAAATCAAAACTACATTGAGATACCATCTCACACTAGTTAGAATGGCGATCATTTAAAAATCTGGAGACAACAGATGCTGGAAAGGATGTGGAGAAGTAGGAACACTTTTACACTGCTGGTGGGAGTGTAAATTAGTTCAACCATTGTGGAAGACTGTGGCAATTCCACAAGGACCTAGAAATAGGAATTCCATTTGACCCAGCAATCCCATTACTGGGTACATATCCAAAGGATTATAAATCGTTCTACTATAAGGACACATGCACACGAATGTTCATTGCAGCACAGTTTACAATAGAAAAGACCTGGAACCAACCCAAATGCCCATCGATGATAGACTGGACAGGGAAAATGTGGCACATATACCCCATGGAATACTATGCAGCCATCAAAAATGATGAGTTCATGTCCTTTGTAGGGACATGGATGAACCTGGAAACCATCATTCTCAGCAAACTGACACAAGAACAGAAAAGCAAACACCGCATGTTCTCACTCATAGGCAGGTGTTGAACATTGAGAACACATGGACACAGGGAGGGGAGCATCACACACTGGGGTCTGTTGGGGAGAAATAGGGGAGGGACAGTGCGGGGTGGGGAGTTGGGGAGGGATAGCATGGGGAGAAATGCCAGTTATAGGTGATGGGGAGGAAGGCAGCAAATCACCTTGCCATGTATGTACCTATGCAACAATTTTGCATGTTCTTCACATGTACCCCAAACCTAAAATGCAAAAAAAAAAAAAGAAAATTTAAAAAATTAAAAAAAAATAGTCTAAGCCTCTGAGAAGTAACTCTAGCTCTAGTCTTGGAGTTACATTGGTATTTTGTTATTTGTTTGTTGTTTTTGTTTTTGCTGGATGCTAAAGAGCAGACTAGGTTTCCCAAAATATTTTAATAATTATCCATCCTAGCAGGCTTGTTTGTTTAGAGATCAGAACCCTGGCATTGCTGTACCCAGGAATGAAACACGTCATGCTGTCACTGGACATCAAGCATCTTTACTCTTTTGAGTGTGCAAGAAAAGGGGCTGGAAAATACACATTGTCATGCATAAATTTGAATAGTTAGGACCCTAATCCTGAGGGTGCACCCTAGTAACTGTAGTCTGCTGTTCATCAGCCCCCGGATTAAAGATGCATCATTCAGTTTAGAAATATCCTATACAGTTAAATGTGAAAGTCAGAGTATTTGAAGTTTTGTTTTGTTTTTTTCCAACAGTATCTTTGGCTGTTTAGGGTGTCATTAGACACTTTTACAATCAAAGTAAATTATAATTTTAAAAGAGTTTATCTGGATGTTCCAGTAGAAACGTTTTATGCATTAAAAATTATCCAGGTGATTGCCTTGAGCTGCTACAGTACTTTGCCTTTGGGAATCTGACCTCTGCAGGCAGTTGGAAGTTAACAATATCTGGGTTTACCTAATGCTGTGTAACCTAACTTCGCAGGAGCAGATCCCCTGGTGGAGAACTTTGAGCCTCTCTATGACCTGGATGACTCTTGGGAAAATGCAGGAGAGGATGAAGGAGCTGTACCTGGAACCACACCCCTAGATATGGCCACCAGCTGGCAGGTCAGTGCCGCTCCATCTGTCTGATGGCTGCCCTTGAGGGAGTCAGAGGTTCGGGAATATAAGAACAGATGGTCTTCCTGGTGCTTTATTCCCCAAAGAACATGCCTTTTATTTTTAAGACAGTCTGCTCGTCAGGGACCATTTTTATCTTGAAAAGCCCTATCCATGAAAGATCTAGGTCAGCTGAGTTCTAAGTATGAAAGCGTATGCCTAATCAGATCAGAGTTGAGATGTGAGAGAAGGTTAGAAGAAAAACACACAATTCACATGAAAGTTACCCATTCTGAACTCACACCAGCATTAACACCATCTCAATTTCTAAAGCTAAGCTAAATGTTACTGTTGACTTACAACTTAGGTAAGTGATTTTAGGATGTAAAAATAAACTAAGAATTCTTCTTAGAATTTCAATAAATATAAACCGAGCAAATAGGTTTAAAGCCCTCTTCAAAACTCCACAGGGCTGAGATCTGAAGGTATAAAGCAGTTACTAGGTCATTTGGCCCCAGGAAGAAGAGCCAGAGGGAGGAGGTGGGCAGCATGCAAGATCTCCAACATGATAAGATCGGTTCTTCCAGAGGCGAGAGCTGCTCCACTTCTAAAACTGCTCGTCTGCCTCCCACAGCCTGTTTGTGTCCAGCTCAGTGATGCTGGCAGAGACTACATGGTTCTCCCTTTACAGTAGCACCTCATTTCCCCAGAAGGCCTTGCCACAGAACACAAAAAGATGACCCGCTCAGTGACCCCATGCTGTCCTTACCCAGGTCAGCCAGCAACAGAGTGATGGCAGAGAACACCACAAATGCCTCTGCAGCTGTGGAATTTTTTCTTTTAGCCTAAGACATTTCTGGACCCTCAGTTAAAATTTAAATATTTCCAGAAGGTTAACATAAGCCTTGTGAACATCTAGACATCTCAGTTTGAGCAAGCTTACACATTTCATTCTCATCAGCCTGTTACTATGGGAAGAGGGGACACAGCTTCACAGTTCTGAGTAAGCTCTTCCCTAGCCTTAGGTCTCTGAGCAGATGATTGACACGGTGGCCTGGACAGCCTGTTCCTTCCAAAAGGCAGTGGCTCTGACTCTCGGCAGTTTGGTTCGGTATTCTGACCCAGCTCAGAGAGTTTGTGCAGAGCACAAGTTACCAGCATCAGCGCCTCCACAGCTGTTCTCCCAAAGGGTACCATATGCTTGGGGGATGGTCCTGACTCCTCTTGCCATTCCTCCATCATTAGGGTACCAGGCCCTCCTAAAGAGGACATGCTGAGTTCTTAATTGTAAAGAAACAGACTGCCCTAGTGGTCTCTTTGATGTATAACGTTTTCTGGTGTTTTTCTTGCCAACAGGTATTCGACATATTAAATGGGAAACCGTATGAGCCAGAGTTTACATCTGATGATTTACTAACACAAGGTGGGTTGTGATAGAACCAGATTCTCTTAACCATTATCTCCACACTATCATTTAAAGGAAAGAACCAGCATTATCCAGGGTCTACTGTGAAAAGCACATTTCTTATTTCAGAACCAAAAGATGCTGAAGGTAGATAAAGGAGAATATCCAGTTTTCATCTACTATGAATATATACCGCCTACTACTCAGCTGGGCTTTCACTTTCAAGCTTGGTTGCTTCCGCTGGGAGTTGAAGGGCAAGCAAGGTGGCAGTGACCAGTCCCTCCAGAGTGTCTGTGGCACGTTAGAACAAGCATGTTCCTTTTTCATTTCCTTCAGGAGACATGAAACAGCTGGCTGAAGATGTGAAGCTGCAGCTCTATAAGTTGCTAGAAATTCCTGATCCAGACAAAAACTGGGCTACTCTGGCACAGAAATTAGGTCTGGGGATACTTAATAATGCCTTCCGGCTGAGTCCTGCTCCTTCCAGAACACTTATGGACAACTATGAGGTAACTCATTACCTTACAGATTTAGCAATTCTCATCTGACTTCACTCTGTTAACATCTCTGGCCAGGGCATAATCGCCTTCCCTGTTCCTTAACTCTGAAGAAGAAAACCAGTCATTGCCCAAGGCCAGGCTGGCAGCCCATCTTCCTAAGAATGCTGTTTTCAGATACCTTCAGATTTTCCCCATTTTTAAATACCTGGAGACTTCCTGTGAAAAAGGCTACATAGAGGGTCAGGATTTTCACAGAACTTTGATGGCCTCAAGCAAACGATCGGTTGTAATCGACCTGCATAGCTTCCTGTCCCCAAGAACACACCCCATGCCAGAGCATGGCGTCATGTTCTGTGAGGTGACTCCTAGCAGAGCCATTACCTGGTAATTTTCATTTCTAAAAATAAAATGGAAAAAAGCATGGGGTGAAACTGTTTTCTGTTGAAAATTTCATGGTTAGCTTTGTTTCTTCCTGGATTTTAGAGCTTCAGCTTACAGAGGGAGACCGTGGAGACGCCACTGTGGGCAGTTTCCCTGCCTCAGCGCTTCTCTCGCTGTCTCTCTGTGCTTACTGCAAACCACTTCTGCGATTTCCTGAGTGGTCTTTGAGCCAAAACAGGAAACTTGATTTGAAGACTGTACTTCCTTAGTGGCCCTTCTCTGCTCTTTCCATTTCCTCCAGGCTCCTGCGTGGAGGAGGCAGCATGGAAGAGGGAAGGGTGGGCTGTCAGTGCCTACAGCCTGCACTGGGACTCGAACACCAGAACATGCTCCTCCTAACTTTCTTTCTCACAGGTCTCTGGGGGGACGGTCAGAGAGCTGGTGGAGGCCCTGAGACAGATGGGCTACACCGAAGCAATTGAAGTCATCCAGGCGGCCTCCAGCCCAATGAAGACCACCTCGCAGGCCCACTCGCTGCCTCTCTCGCCGGCGTCCACAAGGCAGCAAATAGGTAAAGAAAAAGGGCAGAAAAGGCCATGGAGATATTTCCCAGCTCCCCTAGGCTGGTGTCTTCAGCTCTTGGGATATGATGTGGCAGTTTCTTTCTTTCTCATCTTCTGAAAACACTTCCCTGTGTGTCTGTCTACTCCCTGGGCTCACCTTCTGCCTCTCTTGATGGTACTATTCCGATGAGGGGCCATACCCTTGGAAAGTCACATTGACACATGGACTACTTAATAAACACTAAATAAATACTAAAAACAACATGATGTGGGTGATTAAGGTTACTATTATTTCTCTCATGTCTTAAATTTAAAGAGAGAACGAGATACACAGATCCATCTCCTTCCTTTGCCTCTTCTCTCATGCTCATGACACTGACCTTGTCCCCTACCATATTTGGGACCACGTGTCTTGCCACCAAAAATCCCACAGCCATATGGAATGGACTCTCAGCCCAGCCCAGTAGTCCTGTATTTCCTACAATTTTATTCTCCCAGTCTGTAAATGGCCCTTCTATGCTGTCTGGTTCTAAACCCCCAATACTCCCTCCCTCCCCTACTCATGCAGCAGCCTTGCTTCACGCTCTATTGAAAGCAGAAGAAACCAGAACCCTCTCATCTTTGCACCAAGTGCCAGCCCACCTGTGCCTGTGCCCACATTGGCGGCCTTCCATCCAGGCTTGATGGGTTAAATTTATGTGCCCAGATGAGGAGCCACCTCTTCCCTGGGTCCATCCCCCTCACCTTCCCTAGGTTCTTGTTCTTGTTAATTCTTACCTCTCTCCCCTGTATTAGCCATTCTTCCTCCCCATTCTCCCACTAGATCACCTAGCAAGCATGTCATGATTTCCTCATCTTTAAAAACAAACACACCAAAACAATCACCTTCTTGATCCCACATCCCATTTAGCTACAGTCCAATTGCTCTATTCCCCTACACAGCCGAGCTCCCCAGAAGAATTTTTTAGAGTTGTTCTTTCCAGCTTGCCACCTTCTACCCTCTGCGTGACGTCCTACAGTTGAGATCCCATCCCCACCACTCCACGAGGCCTGCTGTCCTCACGGTGACCGGTCAGCTCCACGTTGCCAGATCTGGTCACCTCCTTTTCACCTTGACCACTCGCAGAGTGTGTCATCGTTGACCCCTACCTCCAACTTCAGACCATCTCCATTCCTGGCTCCTCCACAACACACTCCCCTGCCTGCCTCCTCCACACTGACCTTTTAAAGTCCCAGCCCTCAGGGGTCAGTCCTAAACCCTCCCTGTCTGGTACCTCACCCAAGCCCAATACTGGCCACATGTGTCAGAAGCACTGCCATCTTCCAGGAGATTAAGACAAAACCCAAGATTCTCAGGAGTCCTTTTTGGCACGAATCACTTCATATGTGACCCATCAAGCATCACCCTCTCTGCAGCCACCGCCCTGGTGTAGTCTGCCGTCATTTCCTGCCTGGATTCCTTCACAGTTCCCACTCAGTCCCCTGGTTTCCTTCCTGTCCACCTCCCTTCAGTCCACTCTCTGCCCAACAGATAGTGCGATTCTTTCTAAAAATTAGTGACATTTTGTTACTTCTGGGTTATACCCTCCAGTTCATTTAATCATTCATTCAGCAAATCCTGATTGAGCATATACTATGTCTCTGCTTTATTCATTTGCTTTCTTAAACATTGCTGTGGAAGCTCTGCCTCCATACTGCCCTTCCAGTCCCAGGTGTTTTCTCTGCTCCCCTGGCTCACTAGTCTGATCCAGCCTTTGGGCCTTGGATCCTTCTCTCCCCATTCCCTGGAAAGCTCTTAATTGGCTGGCTCTTTGATGCCCCTCAGTTTCAGCACTCATCTCACCCTGCCAGGGGGCCTCCCTAAGGGAGTAAGGGCAGACGTCATTGTGTACACTTGACAAAGTATGTCCACTGGAAAACAAACCTGATCTCCTGTGTCACGACCCAGTGCTCCTTCTGCACAGATATTAAAAAAAAAAAAAAAAAACTTTTTTTTAAAGTAAATATCTAAGCATTAAGCCCTTAATTTGTAGTTATTTTTAAAATATCTCATAGTTTCTAGCACATAATACAAAATAAAAATTAAATCAATCAATACCAAGATGATATTCATGCCACTGGCATTAAAGTCTTGATATTGTAATATTGGAACTTGATACATAAGAAGATAGCATTTTGATTAGTGTATATTAGACTTCTGTTTCCTTAGCCACTGTCTCTGTATAGGAAATAATTTGCCTTGGTCATCCCTAACGATACTTATCAATAAGGGGAATTCAACCTGATTTTCCAGTATAGACTCATTTTCATCAAAATGACTTTACTTTTTTGCTACCAAAAATGTTTTCAAGGCAATGTATACTGTAATAGCATATGAGGCCCAGAGAGAGATCTCATTTTTAGTTCTTGCTTCTGTCACTAATTTGTTTTGCCGAGGTTCAGCAGTTTCCCCAGCTATAAAATAAATAATACAGTGGTTGGAAAAATATACCTGATTTCTGAGGGAAAAAAAAGATCCACTATGAGTCAAGAGAATTCAGAAAGGATTCTCGTCAACACAAGACTAAGTGGCAGGAGGAAGATGTGAAAGCATTCAGCTAATTCTGACATTTGGCTAATTCATAACATCCTTGCAGTATGTCCCACGGTATCTTCTGCCCTTCCCACCACGGTGAGCAGTCGTGACAGTGGGGGCGGCATAGGTGGGATGTGTGGCTGGCAGAAACCAGTGGGCAAGAGTTGTCCACAGAATAGTCCATGAGCTTTTTAGAGCCAAACTTGGAGCCCGTCTGGAGGGTAGAGCGTATGAGAGCAGAGGCTTTGCCTGGTCTCGGCCATTCCCACAGTGAATTTGTGCTTTCTCCCCTCAGATGAGCTCCGAGACGACAGTGTCTGCGACAGCGGCGTGGAGACGTCCTTCCACAAACTCAGCTTTACCGAGTCTCTGACCAGTGGTGGCTCACTGCTAACTCTCAACAAAATGCCCCATGATTATGGGCAGGAAGGACCTCTAGAAGGCAAAATTTAGCCTGCTGACAATTTCCCAAACCGTGTAAACCAAAGCCCTAAAATTCCACTGCATCGTCCACGAGAAGAAAGCCGAAGCGCATCCAAAGGTGCTCAGAGAGCTGGCCTGCCAGAATCATTCTCGATTTAACGCAAGGCCTTTTCAACTTGGCTTCCTTTCTTGGTTCACAAATGAATTTTAGTTTGGTTCACTTACAGATAGTATCTAGCAATCATAGCACTGGCTGAGCGGATGCATCTGGGGATGAGGTTGCTTACTGAGCTTTGCCGGCTGCTGCTAGATCACAGCTGCTTTCTGTTGTCATTGTTGCCCCTCTGCTACGTTCCTGTTGTCATTAAAGGTATCACTGTCCCCACCTGGCATTCCTTCTGACCATCCACTGCATCGTTTGCATTCAAATTAAGCGTTAAGAAAAGGGATATGAGTGTCACTTGATGTGCAATTTAAAAAAAGGCGTATTACTTTTTCTAATGTGGTTATTTCTCTGATCTAAAAAAAAAAAACCACGTACTTGTCAATATTTAAACATGGTTACAATCATTGCTGAAAATGGTATTTTCCCCCTTTTCTGCATTTTGCTATTGTAAATATGTTTTTTAGATCAAATACTTTAAAGGAAAAAAAATGTTGGATTTATAAATGCTATTTTTTATTTTACTTTTATAATAAAAGGAAAAGCAAATTGATGACCTCACCTTGTTTGATCTGTGCAAATACTTTTCTAAGATGCTTCCTTATAATCTGGGATATTCCTTAACCTGGTTATCACATTCATATTGCCTATTAGAGTCAATTTTTTAATCTGGACATGAATAAATAATTATCAGAAGGAAAATGTTTAACCTAAGATGAAAGCTTGGATTTGTCAAATCCTTACCCAGCTCATCTTATTTAGAATATACCACCTCACTTTCCCCCACCTCATGTAACGCTACACCTCTTCAATGTCTTCTCCACATCTCTGTGATCAAGTATTAAAATTCCATATATCAGAGGACCCCAAACTAGGAGCCTTCCAGCATGAAGCTTTGCTGAACTGCTCAAAGAGTTGGAAATAAGGAAGATGAAAAAAGTGAGGTTTTGAGTGACGCACAACTAGGATTCCCCTTTGACAAAGGACTGGTCTGCGGGTGGTGCACTCTGTCAGCTTCCTCAGGGAATGCCTCTGCTGCAGAGAGCCATGTCTTCCTAGGCCACATCCAGTTCCACAGTGGCATCCAGGCACCAATGACCAATATGGGTATATGAAAGCCTGTCCAACCCAGGACAACGCCAAACGGCTGTTTAAGCTTCAGGATTCCCATGAGAGTGGCTGATGCTGCATTGCACTCAACTTCTCCCTCTCCCCACCCTGCTTACTCTCCCACCCTTTCATAGCTGTTGATCTCGAAGGCACTCCAGAAAAACATTTAACACATACATTTCCAACTCAGAGTCAGTTTCCCCGAGAACCTTGCTTACAACAGGTGCTGGGAGCCATGCATAACAATTCGGCGCAACATGTGGAGTCGTTAATCTTGGGAAAAAAAAAAAATTTACAGAGAAGGAAATTGAGGCTTAAAGAGTTCAAGCAGACCATAGCTAAGCTGCTTCTGAGTTTACACCCAGCTCTGTCTAGCTCCAGAGCTCGTGACGAGACATTTTCTTGATGAGAAAACAGATAAACACTGTGTTCAGAAGTAGGCTCCAAACTAGGAATTTAGTATGTGATAAGGTAAAATTTCAAATCAATAAGAAAAAGACTATTCAATGTGTTCGTCTGTTCTCACGCCGCTGATAAAGACATAGCTAAGACCAGTTAATTTATAAAGAAAAAGAGGGTCAATGGACTCACAATTCCACGTGGCTCGGGAGGCCTCACAATCATGGCAGAAGGTGAAAGACGCATCTTACGCGGCGGCAGGCAAAAGGAAAGTGAGAGACAAGCAAAAGGGGTTTCCCTTTATAAACCATTAGCTCTCGTGCGACTCACTACCATGAGAACAGTACAGGGGAAACTACCCTCACGATTCAATCATCTCCCACCGGGCCCCTCCCACAACACGTGGGAATTATGGGCACTATAATTCAAGGTGAGATTTGAGTGGGGGCACAGCCAAACCATATTACTCAATAAACAGAGGTCCCAACTGGCTAATCACTTGAAAACAATCCGTCTGAACCCCTGCCTCCCTCCTTTCATCAAAATAATTTCAAAATATATCAAAAATTGAGCCGTAAAAATATTGGAAGTCCTAGACGTCATTGATAAATAACCTTGAACTAGGAAAGGCTTTTCTAAGCAAAACTTTTCACTGGTATAAAAGCGGTTTAGGTTCTTCATTTTACAGCGTGTCTCAAATAAATCGAATCTTAAGGAAAATTTTACTTATGTTTTCTATTACATTGCCATGTCTCCACCCCTACCCAGCCCCATGATTCCCCTTTTTGAAAGCTGTTTCTGTAAAGTGAAAAAATACAGCTCTTACTTTGCTTAATTCTTAGTTTTCCAACAAGCAGCCCATGCCTCCACTCCTCTGCCGGTTCCTCTCTATGACAGATCATTGTTTTTCAGCTGGCCACTACAAGGCCTCCTGTCTTACAGCATGAGGCTGATACTCCTCCCACTGAGGGGAGGGGGCCCGGTTCGTTCTCTGAGAATGTAAGCAGACCTGTGACGAGGATGGAAGAGATGCTAAGTGACTTCCAAGGGTTAGGTCATAAAACGGAATACACCTTCTGCCCCATCATGCTGGGCCCTCTCTCTTAGAAGCTGGTCATTGTGTTCTGAGGGAGCCGAGAGGACACAAGGGAAAATCGAGTGCAGGTGTTCAGTCCGCAGCCTTACTGAGGCCCCAGCCAATGCCGGCAACAACCACGAGATGTGTAGGGAGTGAAGCTTTCAGAAGATTCCAGCCCTCAGCCATTGAGTCACCCCATCTAGCCTTCAAACTGCCTCAGCTGATGCTGCCCAGAATAGAGACAAGCTGTTCTGCAGAGCCCTGCCCACATTGCAGATTCGTGAGCAAATTAAATAATGGTTGAGGTTTTAAGCCTAAAGTGTGGAGTGTATTGTCACCATGCCCCAGGTTTCCAACTTGACAGCTC
Source organism: Alouatta palliata (assembly GCA_004027835.1). Lineage (NCBI taxonomy): Eukaryota > Metazoa > Chordata > Mammalia > Primates > Atelidae > Alouatta > Alouatta palliata. The sequence continues at coordinate 56,394 of PVKV010012056.1, read as the reverse complement.
ACCTACCAGAAGTTCACTTGAAGAGAAGCTGACTTGAGGAGGAGGAACAACTAAATAACTCATACCGAGATAGAACAATCAAATTCCCCTTCTTTCATAAGAAGCCCCATTTCTCTTCTGTCCCAGAAACTGACTCTCTTCCTCCCAGATCTTAGTGCGGGCCTGAACCTCTGTGTGGTGCTGCCACAGCAAGGCCACCAGTCCTGTCTGGGTCTCTGTGAAAGGAGTATCTTTCATATTGTACCAGCAGATGGAGATAAACCAAAAGGAATGTAGGCGATCAGGTGGAAAGCTATAATAGGCCTGAAATAAACCTTCCCAGAAAGCTTGTGTCACAGCAGGAGGCCATTTAAAAATAGCTTCCTCAGAACTTCAGTCATTTTTGAGGTTTCTATACACTGCAGGCATAACCCAGACTTTTTCAGGATCAGCAGTCTCTCTTTTCAGCAGAAGGAAACCCTGCTGCTGCTCATTTACCTACCTGAGTCTCCTGCAGTAGCTGAATGTGGCACAGACATTCCTGGTCAGCACCGTGGAATGTAGCCGCACAAACTGGACTTTGTACATTTTTAGCAGAAAAAAAGGAGGAAGGGAAAGATCCAGCCAGCTTGGAGCATTTATTACATGCCAGCCCTTTTGGATTAATAATTTCTAATGATAATTCTCAAGACACCCCCATGAGGTATATATTTAACCCCAGTTTACAATAAGGAAATAGATGATCTAAAGTTATTAAATAACTCACCCCAGATTCAAATGCAGGCCCATCTGATTACAAAGACTATTCTTTAGTGATGTTTACAGTCCTTTGATAAAAAATACTTTATTTAAAAGAGAGAAAAAAATGCATGCAGACCTGTACAAAGATGATGGAGTCATCATGTACCCAACCAAAACGCAAAATGAACCCAAAGTATAACCAAGAGGACATCTGCTTGGAGCCTTGATTTTCCCCATAATAAAAGAGGCAAGGATGCTTAAATATGAATTATTCATCGACTGGAAGTTACTGCATTTCTTTCTGCCTCCTATTTTGTGCTTTTGGAGGAAATTCTCTTTCTGATTTGTGCTTCCCCAGGGAATGGACATGGGAGGCACAGGAGTCACAAGAGGATGAAACTAAAATTCTGTTTATTTTCTTGAAGATCACAGAACTCAGGGCTGGAGAGGATCTTAGAGATCACCTTCCTAAACCATCCAATTTTTATCTTTTTATGAACACCTACCGAGTGAGAGTATCTCTTCTCCACCGGCCTCACTGTGTGGCTGGCTGCATCACGTAAATGCCAGTCCTAGAGACCGCAAGTTCCTGTCCATTGGTTTCCCAGGTTTCTGGTTTGGTTTTGGGATTGGGGGGAGACACTGAGGAGAGGCTTGAAATTCAACGGATCTTCTTCAAGTGCTATAGATCTCATTATGTCCACAATAGCCTTTTTCTGTTACCGTGCACAAGTTAACAGTTCCACAAGTTGTTCAACTTCTTAAAATGAAAAGGAGGAAGGGGCTGAGATAGCATCATCTTACTTCTGTCAGCTAGCTTTTTCACACTGATATCTCTTTCCAAAGTGAGTATTTCATTGAACTATCACAAGAGTCTTCAAAGTATAAAGACATGCTTCCCCAGGGAATAAACATGGGCAGCACGGGAGTATTCAATCAAGATTTCTTGGGCATCTGTTGCTTGTCTGGCACTACAATGGGGTGGTTATGAGGAAACTGAGGTATATGAGAAGACTCATGACCACAGGATCACTTGACTCCAGTAACGACACTGCAGCAGAGTCAGGGGTGAGCAGTGTCTCTCTTCCACTTAGTCATGCAGGGATCCAGGCTGACAGTCTCTTCCTCCAACACTTGGCTCCTAAAGTTTTGCTAGGGGTGATAGCCCCAGTCAGCCAGGAGAAAAATGCTGAGCATATGTGTGGGAGTTTTGAATGTGTCACCTTGTCTCATGTTGTGCTGAAGAAAAACTTCAGTCCCTCGGTCACACTAAGAGCAGCAGAGATAGGGGGATGATCTACTTCTGTTCCCAGTATTAAGAGGGCTGTTGATTTTGGAACAGGGGACAGTCTTTGGCACAGGTCATAATCCCTTCCCTGAGGGTGGCTGAGCCATAAGGTTCTTTCTAGTTCCAACTTGTATGCAGACGTTCACTCTGAAAGTCACCTGCAATCATGGTAAATGGCCATCACTAATGGCAAAATCATGTCCTTGGATTAAGCATGAAGATTGCATTGTAAGCACAAAGTCACAGTTTATCTTAAGGAAATCCTCAGAGATGATTAAGGATATGAGGGCCATTAGGCTGGGGAAGCGCTACAGCAGCTGTGTGTTGTTGCCCTTGCACTGATTCACAGAGACCTCGGCTTTCCAACGTTCGTGCTCTATAGTTCCTTAAACGCTGCACAAGAGGTCTGGGCTTGTAGACACCACAGTCAGCCTTCTTCGAGAGGCCTTGGCCCTTGGAGATCCTACCCAAAAGAAAGGGACAAGCAAGTTTATCTTGGTTGTGATCTGCAGAGAGCCGGAAAGACCTTGGTTCCCATTTTCTCAGGAAATAGAAAGGAGCAGAAATTGGTTCTTGTGGAAATAATATTCCCTTCAAGTCAGAAGCATAGCAGATAAAACAAATTCTTGAAACCCTTTCTTCCCAGAATTCCTTCCTGGAAGCCGGGAAGCAGAGCTGGTGATCAAGATAGCGAGGTCGAACCCTGAGGACTATGTGGGGGGCATAGCAGATCAGGGAAATAAGTCGATGCCCAATAGTTGATAACCAGGTTATTAGGTCTGTTCCAGGCAGAAAGAGATAGATACTTTCTTCATTTCAAAACCGTTTCACAGTTCTCTTTTTTGTTTTCATAAAGCAATAATGCACAACTTATTTTTTGCTTAAAAAAATTGAATGAAAAACTTCATGTCAAAATGAATAAAATAAAAAAAAGAAATTTAAAAACACCTCATGTCACAAGACTTTTTTTTCATTTTCAGCATCCCTTTTCATCACCTTATTCGAAGGCAAATGTTCCCTTAGGCTTTTGAAATATTTTTTCTTTCTGTAATTTTGAAAACACAAATTTGCAAAAATCAAAAACTAAATGTGAATGTTTTCATTTAGAAAATATTTTCAAACGCTGTCGTGCCAGCCTGAGAGGTGAAAAGGGAGGGGTTTTAACTCCTGCCGTTCTCCACGGGACAGCGATGCTGATGTGCTGGAAGGCCCCTGGTCTATGTAAGGAACAAGGGACGGCCGGGACTCAGTCTTCAATTCCCATACCGAGCTCCTCGGCTTCAGCCGCAGCGGTGGGTCGTGGAACACACAACTGCTCCAAAGGGGTGGGTCTTGCCCAGGAGAGGGAGGAAGCTTGCCCACTGGGGGCTCTGAAGTGTTACCTGAGGCTGGCTAAACAGCAGGAAACCATCCCTCAGCAAATGAACTCAGTTTCGGCACACATGGTGCTTGGCACTGGTCCCCAAGCACAGGCCCAGGGAGAGGCCTCAAGAGTCCACACTGATTTTCTTCCTTCCTCCTACCCATCTCCTTCCAGCCCCACTCCTTTTGCAGAAACTTTTTTTCTCCATCACTTGCCTCTTTCTGCCACGCTTTGTGTCCCTTCACCTTCCCTCAACAACTCAAGCTAGGGCCCCAAAAAAGCTATCCATGAGCCACTCGTTAATGTAGAATCCTGCCTCACCGCTGAAGCAAAGCCTGGCCTAGGGAGGCCAAAGGGACCAAAAATGACATCCCTGTACAGACCCATCATAATCCCACAGACAGGCCTTGCTACAGGAGTGGGACCATCAAAAAGAAACATTCTTGTTCTCGTCCTTTAGATCCTGAAGCCCCCCTCCACCTCTGTTGCCTGCGACCACAGTAGCAGGGGCAATTTTACCGCCCCAGTAGATGGAGACCATATGTGCTCAGAAAGTGCGCATATGCTCATGGATAAGCGAACCTCTCAGGCCTGATTGTTGCAAGCAATCCTTGGCATTTTTCTCCATCCCAGTTTTGATCTGGGAAGGTCAAAGCCACCATTTGGCCCTGCCTTCCTTTACTACCTAGCCAAATGCACATCTTGAATGATGAGTAACATATGCACCCAGCATGTGGGCCAAGGACCATTTTGGTCCTTCCATCAGCAGAATGTCATTCCTTTCCCCCAGTCGTGCCCGTAGCTCAGAGTTTTGGTCCTTTCCTGCTTGCTTTGTTACTGAACCTTTAAATAGCTCATCTGACTTCTCCTCTGTTGATCTTCTATTGAGGAGGCTTGTTGCCAAGTTTTCACAGATCCATAGTAAGTTTGAATTAAAAAGCATTCGTATGCCACCCTTTTGCCAAGGTAGCAACAATGGATGGAAATGAAATACACGTGCTCCTCAACTTACAATGGGGTTATGTCCTGATAAACCGAAAATGCATTGAATGCCGTGATAAACCCATCATATAGTCAAAAACTCATGAAATCGTAAGTCGAACCATTGAAAGTCTGGGACTTATCTGTAACCAAAAGGCAGAAAATGGACAAATTTCCTCTGTAGCTCTGAACCTTGTGGTCTAGCTATGCTGGTGCTTGGCCCTTGGTTAGCCCTGGAGCCTGGGAAAAAATCAAGAGCTCAGCAAACAGAACTGCCCTTTGGGTTCCTTCTTTCTCCTTCCTCGGCACCACTGTCCTTTCTCTTTCTCCCTTTCTCTCTCCCTCTGCCTGTCTTTTCTCTCTCTCCTTTCTTATTCTGTCGTCCTTTCTCTCCCTTTCTCTTTCTGCCTTTCTCTTTTCCCCCCTTTTTATTCCTTTCTCTCTCCTCCCTCTCCTTCTCTCCCTCTTCTTTCTCTCTTACCATTTCTTTCTTTCCTTTTCTCTCTCATTCTTCCTCTCTCCCTTCCTTTTTCCTCTCTCTTTCTCTCCCAATCTCTTTCAACTCTCTTTTTCTCATTCTCCCATCTCTCTTTCCCTTCATCCCTCCCTTCCTTTCTCTCTTTCTCTTTATTTCCTTCCTATGATAGTTTCACATTCTTGCATTCCTCTGAGGCACTGGCATCCAGCTCCCTGAAGCTCAGAAGGTGAGGGGCTTGGGGAGCAGCCTGCAAGTGTTTTCTTAGACTCCCCTCCCACTGGAAGGCTGCAGACACTTAGAACTCTGGGGAAGCCTCCCGGAAGCCAGCACCCTGGCCCAGGGCAGTCCCCTCCACCCACCACCAGCCTCATTTCCTGAGCACAAGAGGCCTCTGCTGGAAGAAACAGAACTTTGCACTTTCCCCGACAGCTGGCTTGCCTCTTGCTACTCAATTTTATCTTATTTTATTTGCTTCTGTAAAATTAGGAAAACCTTACCAAAAAGAGGAATTAGAAATTTCATCAGCTTTCTGCCTAAATTTTTCTTCAACTAAGGTCATGAAGCTCAATGATTATTTTCTCTTAGGACAGAAGTCTTAAGTTGCTCTTTCCTTTTGAGAAATTCCTAGGCCTGATCACTCCAGCCACCACCAGCCTTATCCTTTGAGGAATAACATTGATGAGCCAGAATTTACTACATTTACACCTTTATTTTATTTAGTCTTCACGGTAACACTGTGAGATAGTTACTACCATTAATCTCACCTTCAAGACAAGGAAACTGAGGCTTAGAGGTTGATTGGTCCAAGGGCGGTACTGGGAGTTTCAGTCTCAGAGCGCGAGCCCGTAGCCCTGCACCACATGCAGCCTGCACACGTACACACACATACACACACACATTTGAGTCTTTGACAAGGCAAAATCTCATTCATGTTTGCAAGTTGACTAGTTTAAAATCTTCTAGTTTCAATACGAAAACTATGGGGAGAGAAGCATGCCAGCCACCCAACTTTGGCTTGAGAGTTCATTGTAAAAGAGCAGGGGCCCTTCCTTCACCCACTTTGGCAAGTTGTGTCCCCAGCAGCCTTCCTCACTGGAGACACCACTGCCACTGCAGTGTCCCAGCACAAGGAAGTAGGTGACGCATCCGCCAGCTAAGAGGATGCCCAGGTGCCCACACTACCCTCTCCATGGCCCAGATATGTTTGGCCTCAAAGACCTATGCCTTTATCCATGAGGATGCTTTTAATTATAAAGTTACATCAAGAATGCCTGACTATAAGTGGGTTAAACAAATAAGGGCTTTTAAAAAATACCATTACAAGAACATTAGAGACAGATATATTTACATTTTACATGGAATCTTTCCCTTTTTAAATGTTAGCATGTAATTCAACTTTTTAAAACACAGTCTAGGTCATGACTTCCTGGCCAAATATGACCTAAATCTTCAGGATGACCAGGCAGGGTGGGAGGGGATCCAGGTCCTACCTGCTCCTCTCCCACTCTCACTGCTGCCCCGGACACCCCCAGCTCCCCTGGCTGATGCTGTTCACAGCCACCACCCAATGCCTGCACATGTTCAGTTCTGCCCACCTCCCTAGGTTGTTTCGATGTCTTCATACAGAGGCAATGATGATTGTAATAGCTCACATTTGGTAGATAGTTACTATGTGCTATCCATAATCTACGCATTATCTCCTTAACACCTCACAGTTAACCTATGAGGAAGATTCTGTTATTGTTCCAATGTTAAAAGAAACTAAGGCACAGAAAGACTCTGTAACCTGTAACCAAGGTCAAACAGCCTACTACTAGTGGATCTGGGACTGAAACACAGTAAGTCTGATTTCAGTGCCCATGCCTTTAACTGCTGTATCAATTAGGATGCTTTTGGTTGTAAAATCAGAACACTTGACTACAAGATTAAACAATTAAGCCTTTATTTCTTACTACATTATAATAAGACCAAAGTTAGAGGGTTAAAGGTTAATTTAGCAGGTAAACATCTCTGACACCCGCTGTCAACAATGTTTCTTTAAGGTCACCAAAAAAGGGCTGCAGCAGCTCCAACTATCTAGTCCTCAAACAGCTTCTCAATTTTACCCAACAGCAGAGGGTTTCGCCTCAGGTCTGTCTCTTATCAAGCAGGGAAACCGTCCCCCAGTAACCCCACATTAGACATCAACTGATGATTCATTCTTGAAATGTTTCATGTGCCTAACCCTACATCAATCACTGGCAAAGGGGACTAGGCTTAGAATAACAAGTTATGATTCCGTCTCCAAGGCTGGACATGGCCACCTCTATTAGCAGAGAGGAGGAGGAGGTGGCTGTGAGGTGGCCAGCCAACAGTGTCTGCTCCAACCCCTGGCAGTGGACCAGTAAATTTTACAAAACCAACAATAAGTAACAGGCACAGAATCAGAACAAGAGGGTTGTTCCCACATAAATGATGAGGCAGGAATGAGTACTGGTTCTCACACAGAAACGGTCGTGAGCCAGAATGTCTCATTTCCTGAGAGTTGCAGGTAACTGAGGTGTTACTATAATCATGTGTGCTTGCTCACTGCATAGCACAATGTGGCACATGGGGAAGCTCAACAATCTTGTTTAAAGACAGAGACCAGCCTACGGGGTTAAGCAAACTTTTCTTTCATGGCTGGATTCAGTAACTCCTGTCTACAGAAGAAGAGATGTTTATAAAACATGAAACAGTGATGCATTGCTCTTACCTTTGCTAAGCTCATTCACCGTTTGGCCCCATTCAGGACTTAAAGATTCTTGGCGGGTTAGTCCCACCCCAGCTTGTAGATTACAGGCTCACAGCCCAGCCCAGCTAACCAGCTGATTTTGTGCTTTTTCTTCCTTAGGTATTAATTACAATGAATGTCTTTAAAGATACATTTCTCAACTGAAATTTTTTGACTTATTTTTTTGCCATAAGCTTTCCAAAAAGCTTCCCTAAAGTATTGAATAAGACGGCGCCTTATCTAATGTTGCTTCCCTGTCACCATCACATTCACCTTAAGGACTTGTCACCAGCTGGAATTGCTTCATACGCTGGCTTATGGACTCTCTCCCCTACAATAGACGGTCCATGAGAACTAGCACATATCTGCCTTTTTCACTGCCATACCCCTAGTGACAAGGACAACGCCTGCCCAGTGGCCTGCAATACATGCTCAATAAATGAATGAATACATCTTTAAGTCAAACAGTGTCTAGGGGCAGAATATAAACGCATCTTAACTTGCCAGTGATTTTAAGGTTTTGTATGCTACTCTGGTTCATGCCTCTGATAAATCAATTAGAAAACAAGAACTCTCCCACGCACTTCAAAATACTACTGCCTTTTTGCATAGCCCTTTCAATCGCATGTGCTTATTGGATTAATAAGATTGTATTCCGTCAAGGCAGACGCTGGGGATGTTTTCAAATGCTTTGAATTTCCCACACAGACAATGCCTACTCGCTTTTCTCCCTAAATTTTACCAAGCTGGGGAATAAGTTTCATATCTGAGAGCCAGAGGTAGCCCAAGGGAATATTCTATCTCAGGTCTTGTCACTTTAGGAATGTTAGGGAAAACATATCTTTATTTCTCCTGCACTCCAGTTCACCTTCATTCCAACAGAGAACAATATCTTTCTATTTCTTTTCCAAGTGGCTTCTCATGGTTTGAAAATGTCTCACAATGAAAAGCCAAGTAAGGAAAAAAAAAAGAGAGAGAATAAGAAAAGTTATTGTGAATGTGAATGAGAAAATTATTTTTATTGTTCTCTCTGTTCTAAAATCCTGTGAACTGACATCTCTTCATCCCGCTCTTTCTGGAAAGTGCTTTGCAAGATTATGGCAGTAGGACCTGGTTCTGGTCTTTTTATCCTATTGTTCGCACAACTAAGGATATGGTTTGGATATTTGTCCCACCCAAATCTCATGTTGACATGTAATCCCCAGTGTTGGAACAGGGGCCTGGTGGAAGCTGTCTGGATCACAGGCACGAATCCCCTTGGTGATAAGTGAGCTCTCCCTCTGAGTTCACAGATGATCTGGTGGTTTAAAAGTATGTGGCACCTCCCACCCACTCTCTCACTTGCTTCTGCTTTCACCATATGACGTGCTTGCCCCCGCTTCACCTTCTGCCCTGATTGTAAACTTTCTAAGGCTTCATCAGAAGCCAAGGAGATGCCTGGTGCGATACTTCCTGTACAAACTGCAGAACTGTGAGCCAGTTAAACCTCTTTTCCCTATAAATTACCCCATCTCAGGTACAGCAATGCAAGAATGACTAATACAACCACTAACAGAAAAACACTGTCGGAAACTCAAAGTCAAGAGTAAGTAATAACAAGGTGGGTGCTATTATTCCCATTTTGCCACAAGAAAACTGAGCACAGAAGTTAAATAACTCGATTAAGTTTACAGAACTAGTAAGGGCGGAACTACAAAGTATACTCTGGCCCATCAGCTTCAGAGTCCCTTCTTGGGGCCCCTGGAAAAACATGCACAGGGGTAAAGAGAAGCAGTCCTCCCTGCCCTGCAGCAATGACTTGCTAAAACAAAATTTGCAACAGTCATAAGAACATGATATAATATTTATCACCATGTAAGACCCTTTGGAGTCCCAGCTCCCTCGATAGGCTTTGTGCATGTGTGTATGTCTGCGTGTGTGTGTGTGTGTGTGAACATATAAAATGAGGATACTCTTAGATACTTAAGGAGAACATTGGATTGTCTTTTAGAGTCACTGAACCTAATACTTCTCATTTTTAAAACCAAAACTACTAATAATATCTCAGTTTTAAAGCCTAACACTCTTTGCTGGTCCATTCTATAACCAATTACATGACTGTTTCCAGAGAAAACCTTTCACATGTCTTAGTTTAGATTCTTCAAACTCTCAGTTTACCAAGCAGAATAATAACCAGAGCTAAATGGAAATTAGGGTCCAATACCATATTGCACACAAATGGATATTTATAGAATGGTTAAATTAGCCACAGATGAAATATCAAGTTGTCAATGTAATTTATGTAACTTTTATTTTTATATAATTTCACACTTACAGAAAAATACCCATATACCTTTATGCAAATAGCTACTTATTAACATTTTGCCTCATTTGCATTATCATCAATGTAATTTTATAAACATAGTAATGTATAATAAGACAATTCTATAGCAATTTAAAATTAGTCAATATAAATAAAATTATTTAAACTCAAGCTAAAAGGAACATCATTTTGCTGCCACGGTCAATGACTTTAAATCCAATTTGCAGGCTTTGCATTGGAAAGCATATTGGATTTAGAAAAGTCCAAAGCCCACACACTATCATAGGTGATGACCAATGTCAGGACCCCCAGAAATTTCGAGTAGTATCAGTGACATTCATTTCTATGTGAGCATATTTTTCAAAGGAAGATCACTTTAACAGCCTTTAAAAAAAGAAGTTGTTGTTAAAACAATATCTTATAACAAAAACCATAAATGAAAAAAGTGCCCTACCTCAAACAAATAGCAACAGTCAGCCTCCTGAACTGTCTATCAGCATGGCTACCACCAAGAAATCTCTGTTGTAACATTTCAACCTCCATTTCCCTGTGAAATAAGGACAAAGCACTTCATTTGAGAATCCAGTATTTCCCAAAGCTAACTATGAAATCTGTATCACCTGAAAACCTTTCCTTTGGTTCTACGGATCCTGCCATGTCACATGCTTGTGACCCCCTGCAGGGTCATCTTGTTATAACTGGTCCATGTCTTGCTAAAGCTGAGAGGTGAAGGGCTAAAAACACAGTCCCAGCACAGATTCCAGGACTCCCAGGCACAGGCTTGTTTGAGGGTATCACCTGAGTTGACAGACTCCCCTGAAAGTATTCAGTGTGCCAACTGCTCAGATGGGTGGTGGCAAGCAGACGTGTCTCTCGGCTTCTCTCCTTGTCTCTGTTGCCTTCCTCTCCAGCGGTTCTTTAGAAATGCTTTATTCCCCTTGTCCACTGAAAATACAACCTAGATTCCTTCAGTAAATATCTGTTAGGGAGGTCACACGAAAAGATTGCTCCAACTCACTCTTGCTGGTGGACTCCCAAGGGTAAAATAATATAGTTCGTGTCTTCTCAGTCATGAGGAAACCATTGTCACTAAATCTCCCTGGGATGCTTCCTACATCCAACCAAACAAAGGGAGCGACAGCTGAAGTCTCCAGATCAAAAACAAATATGTCACCTTGCTGAGAGATGATGGCCTGAAAAAGAAAAAAAATGAAGTGAAGGATGAGGGCAGAGTTACAGTCTGTATACAGCTCGTGTAAACATTTATGTGGGCCTAATAAAGAGTGCATTTCCCACGACTTTGGTTCTACAGCTGCTTAAGTGCAGTTTCAATCACACAACAATACACAGAAAATGACTAGAGGCTATGGAAAGTTACCAAATTATAATCTCAGATCAAGGAAATACATGGTCTCCGATCATTAAGAATATTTCACAAGAAGCTCGTAGCTTTACATCTTTTACAGTTTTTCTCAGAATGTCATCAGGAGAGTAACATTTTTACATACAGCCTGGGTGGTTTTAATGACTTTCTAAGGCTATATCTGGACCTAACTACAGAACTCAACTGTGGAGCTTATATTCGAGTCTTCCGAAAAGATCCAGCAATCTAGAAAGCTCACTGCCAGAAATGTACAAAAGCTCTGCCATTAGAGCTTCTCTCTTTTATTGCCTAGTTCAGTAAAGTGACATTATTAGCATTTTTTTCACATGTATGAATTCCACAAAATAGTAGCAAAAAGAGAGAGTGCCATTTAAATCATGTAGGCTCCCTTCCACTTAATTAGCCGAAGTGCATATGCCCAGAGGAAGTGCCACTTCCCAGAGGGTGAGCAAGCCTCTCTTAGCGTGAGCACGGAGCTGAGTTCCACCTGGTTTTTTTTTTTTAGACAGAGTCTTGCTCCATTGCCAGGTACCAGGCTGGAGTGCAGTGGCACAATCTCGGCTCACTGCAACCTCCGCCTCCTGGGTTCAAGCAATTCTCCTGCCTCAGCCTCCTGAGTAGCTGAGACTACAGGTGAGCTCCACCACACCCAGGTAATTTTTGTATTTTTAGTAGAGACGGGGTTTCACCATGTTGGCCAGGATGGTCTCTATCTCTTGACCTCGTGATCTGCCCGCCTCGGCCTCCCAAAGTGCTGGGATTACAGGCGTGAGCCACCGCGCCCGGCCCCACCTGGTTTCTTAAGCTGCACATTTGTCATGCAACATCACAGCCTTACATTATATGTTATATGTGACCAAAAAAATTTCAAAGAGCCATTTTCACTATATATAATTTAGCCTTACATATTTGTACAATATGTTATCATTCAGCGTTCTGAGTTATACACAAGGAAACCTATTGATACAAGCAGAAAAGAAAATTAATAAAGTGTATCAGGTAGTTCTTCAGGGTCAGAGATTCAGGCTTGAATTTAGATGGCAAATTCCCAGATCACACCGCCCAGCTGTTCCAAGGAATGTCCTAAAGCAGCCACAGGAACAAGGTTCACGCAGCTTCTGCCAGCCAGCCCAGGAGGCTGCCAGGGCAGCTCCAGGTACTGCTGCTCCAAGGCCAAGCCTGAAAGAGAGGCCAGTGCCTTGCTCATGCTGGTTACCTTCTTTGGACTGGAAATCTCTTCTCTGCATATCTGACTGCAGAGCCTGGGATTCGAGCTTGCACCCTGGCTTCAGGGAGACACAGAGAACAAGTTTCTGGCATCTCCCTTGACATAAGAAGCCAAGTACCTAGTCTATATTAAGCCAGAAATAAATGTTAACTAACATTATTATTAATATCATTTTCTCTCCTTAAGAAGGACAAGTTTCACTGAAATCAAAATGAAATAGAACAAAGAAAGAGGCCTGCTTTTCTCCCACCCCAATTACCCACCTCAAGGTAATGAAGGCCTAACTCAGGAAAGAAAAAAATTTTGTTTTCAAAATCGTAAGTTTAGAGACTACAAATTCATCCAGTACATAGTTTTTGTTTTTCTTTTTGGAAAGAAATATACGTAAGAGTATGTCCTTTCCTTCTGTTCTGTTCTCTATTCGTTGTTACAGATAACTTATATTTTATTGTGTGACTATTTATTAATTTAGAAAGAAGGTATGTTTTCAATTGTTAGGTCTCTTTCAAATAAAACACAAGGATTAGGTGTTATATATATATTTTAATTAAATGTAGAAAATTCTTCTCTATGAAGTAAAAGTGTAAAACAGATTTAAAATTTTCTAAAAATAGAGAATGCAACTTTCTAGAAAGATATTTCCCGAGTGTCCAGAAGATAGACAGCAAAATTTAAAAACATGTATTTCCAATTGCTATGTGTAGGGAGAAGGAAGGAAAGGTTTTTAACCTACTACACAAATGCCAGATTCTCCAGCTGCACGGTTTTTATAACAACACATCCTGATCACCCCATTTTTGTATCTTGGCAATTATAAAAAGATTTGGTGATTGAGCTACTTTGAAGCAATAAATCAAAGCAACCAGAGTGAATATTAATAGAATCTACTTAAAATTAGACTGTGTCAGCTGGGCTCAATACTTCCCAGCTCCGGGACCTCGAGCTCATAACTTAACCTCCTAAACTGGCTTCCTCACTTATGAAATGCAGATGATAATGCTTGGAGCTGTGGTGAAAGTCAGAGACTATGCAGTGAAGCCCCCAGAACAGACCCTGGAACCTAGTGGACGTGAGTCAGTGGTTATGACTCCAGCCTCCTCCCCCATTACTGCACCTGCCCACTAAGGAGGGGTGACGGGACACACGAGTGGTGGTCACCAGCAACTCTGACAAATCCTGGATTTGAAATAGAAATCATTTGGTGTTTGCTTTTAGTGGGAAGAGGCAATCTTCCCCCAGACCTCAGGTAAATTTAGCACCAAGGTGGGACACATGCAAATCTCAGGAGGCAAGGGGCTGGCCCAAGAGCAGGAGAACCCTACAAGGCCACAGTCCCTTGCCCTCCGCCATGACCTGTGCTTACAGTGATCTGTGCCTTGCAGAGCCCCATGGCCTCCTTCAGTGAGGACAGGAAGTGGTAGTTGGTCGGGCTCAGGAGTTCATGGTCAGCTGAAAGGTAAAAGGAAACCACACAGCTTTCCCGTGTGCAATTCCCACATCTCCTCAACAGTTCAGACACTGGCTCCTCATAGAGGCAGACAGCCTCTCCTGCTTTCATCACAAAATGTTCAGTCACATGAGAGCACACGGGCTCCAGGGAACTCCAAGTATGGACTCTCACCTGGGGAGAAATAAAACAGAATAAAAACAGGCATTCTGGTTTGCTATGTTTTTAGGGAACAATAGTAATAATAGTTGCTGCAAGTCAGGATAGCAGAAATGGTTAAGAGACCATGAAATCTGAGTTCTAATCTCAGTCCCATAAAGTGCTAGTTATGTGACTAAGTGAACGTCTCAGTCTTCATTTCTTCATATGTAGAATGAAAATAACAGCAGTAATGTCACAGGCTGTTGTGGGAATTTAAAAATAATCCATGGAAGCCACAATAACCTGGTGCGTTGTAATTTTTCTGTACATGTGACCTATTTTCAGTGTTATTAGTGTCCTCCAAACTACAGCCACCTAAGACTTTGAGTTTTTCCTGTTCTTTTTACTTAAATTTACTTTTTAAATATAAATTTGTTTTCCATATGCCCATTCTGAATAGTTCTACTGATTTTCACTATAACATGCCATTTTTAACCATTTCTTTTTATAAAGTTTGAACTATTTCCAGCCTCTAATAATTATAAATAACCTTGCATTTAAGGGGCACTTTACAGCATATATAATTTGCTCTCATCTAGTAATTTTATTCGCTATTCATAGAAAGCCTGTAAGAAGTTAGAGTGGTATGATTTTACAGAGGAAGAAATTGAATCACCAAGATGTGAAGGGTTTTGCTTATGGTCACATCATAAATGGCAGGGTTTTAGCCAGAATATATGTATTCTAACTCTAAATTAATTTCTCTCTTATTTTCCCAAAAGAATGCAACCAAACAACTAAAGAAATAATCTAAAAGTCCCCTTCTATCTTAGAAAACAATCCAAGTAACTTACAGTGAGTGTCATCGTATAATCCGAGTGAAGATCTGACACACCATAGATATAGAATATGTTTTCATTCTCAAAGCCTACTGGCAGCAGTGGAGCAAAGAAATTCTGAGCAAAGTAATGAAGCATTTTCCACTTTCCTCCGTACTCTGAAAATAATCAAGACTGTCAGGAGATGGCAAGGTCAAGTAGTCAGAGAGGCATTGTCCGATGGCCCAGCGGTGTGTGGTTCACTGGAATTCTAAGGGAGTGAGCACGTGAGGGAGAGTCGACAGTGAAGGGTACCCATGTTTGTGAAGGGCTCTGAGCACTCTGGACATTGTGTCATGTCATCCTCACAACCCCTGCACAGGCATTAACGACCCATGCCATTATGTGATTTCATCATGGTGCGATCATAGAGTGTACTTACACAAACCAAGATGGTAGAACCTACTACACACCTAGGCTACATGGTATAGCCTGTTGCTCCAGGCTCTAACCTGTACAGCATGTTACTGTGCCAAATACTGTAGGTAATTCTACACACAGCAACAGGACAGCGAAAGTACAGCATTATAATCCTATGGGACCACCATCATATATGCACTGTTGTTGACTGAAATGTTATATGGTGCATGACTGTATATAAGAACTTATAGATTCTAGCTAGCCATTGATTGCTTTAAAGTATAACCATTTCAGGTGATACAGGATAACAAATGTCTCCCCACCCGCACCCACTATAAGCACTGGATTTATTGAGCCAATCAACAGTTAAACCGGGGCTATGAAGCCCCCAGAGCAGAAGCAGATGTAGAAAACTTGTCACAGCTTCTCCCTGATACTTGTTTTCTCTAATAAGTACAAGGAGCCAGTGATCCTTCTCAGGCAGGCAGGGTCTTGCCAGGGTTTGGTACTTGGGTTTTCTTATTGTGATTTTACTATATATATATCATTTTTCTTCTAGAGTTTGATATGGTTTGGCTGTGTCCCCACCCAAATTTCATCTTGAATTGTAGCTCCCACAATTCCCATGTGTTGTGGGAGGGACCCAGTGGGAGGTAATTGAATCATGGAGGCGAGTCTTTCTCATGCTTTTCTCGTGATAGAGAATAAGTCTCGTGAGAGCTGATGGTTTTATAAAGAATAATTTTCCTGCACAAGTTTGCTCTTACCCACTGCCATGTAAGAAGCCCCTTTGCTCTTCCTTCATCTTCTGCCATGATTGTGAGGCCTTCTCAGCCATGTGGAACTGTGAATCCACTAAACCTCTTTTTCTTTATAAATTACCAGTCTCAGGTATGTCTTTATCAGGAGCATGAGAACAGACTAAAACAGGTTTCTAGCTCATAACTACCAGAGCCCTTGTAATAGACTCTTTTTATAATGTTGAGGTGCTTCAGGACTTAAAAGCAGGCCTCAGTAACAGAATCTATCTCTCTGAATTCCCTCCTTTCACCAGCCCAAGCCAGGACTCTAATCTGAGTGTGGGTCGTAAGACTTAGTCAGCAGGAGTCCTGCCCCACACCCTGAAGGAGGGAATGCTTCACAGAGAGGCCAAGAAGCTGAATGGACAGGCCTTGCTGGGTTTCTCTACTCAGTCTAATGTTATTAGATTATATCAGCTTTGTCCAGTCACATTACTACATGGTTATCAATCATGGCTATCCAATTAAGTCTCCCTATAATACCCAAGAGGGCAGAGTTCAAAGAACTTCCAAATAGCTGACCACATGAAGGCTGACAGAAAGACGAACAAGTACTCATCCACATTCCTGGAGGGTGGCACATCCCCACCTCACAGTGACAAAGTTCCTGTGCTCAGGATCCTTCTAGACTTCACCCCATGTATCTCTTCATATGGCTGTTTATTTGAGCCTTTTAAAATATCCTTTCGTAATACACTGGTCAAAATGTTTCCTTGAGTTCTGTGAGCCACTCTAGCAAATTAAACCCAAAGAGGGGGCAGTCGTGGGAACCTCAACTTGAAGCTGGTAAGTCAGAAGTTGTAGAGGCCCAGACTTGTGACTGGTGTCTAAAGGGGGAAGGCAGCTTTGTGGAACTGAGTTCTCAACCTATAGAATCTGATGCTATCTTCAGGTAGATAGTGTCAGACTTAGGCTGGAGGACACTCACATGGTGTCCACTGCAAAAGTGATTGCTTGCTTAGGGTGCGGGGGAAATTTCCCATACATTTGGTCACAGAAGTCTTCTGTGTTGATTGTTGTTGTGGAGTAAGGGAATTAAAAAAGCACTTTGAGGCTTGGCATGGAGGCTCACACCTGTAATTCCAACGCTTGAGAAACCAAGGAGGGCAGACTGCTTGAGACCAGGAGTTCAAAACCAGCCTGGGCAACACAGCAAAACCCTGTCTCTAGAAAAAAAAACAAAAATGAGCCAGGCATAGTGGTGCGCAGCTATAGTACCAGATTGTCAGAAGACTGAGGTGGGAAAAAGGCTTAAACCTGTGGGGTGGAGGCTACAGTGAGCCATGATTGCACCACTGCACGCCAGCCTGGGAAACAGACTGAGACTGTCTCAACAAAACAAAACAAAATGAAAAAGCACTTTGAGTTTGCGAGTTTTTTTTCCCCACAGACCTACTCTTCCTGAGGAATTCAGGAATAATCTACATCATTTACAGGAATATTGACAAAAGTTGGGTTCTCCCATTTCTTGAATCGAATTCCATTTCAGAAGTCCACAAGCTCATCCACAGACAGAAAGCAGAGTCAGTATCCAAGAGTTTCTGAACAACATCTCTCAGTCTACCTTTTCAGCATCCCAGAAGGATTTCCCCCCAAGTCTACCCTTGATTCTCAAATGCTCTCTTATCTGGTTGTTGCTGATAAAAGAGTTTCGTCAAAGAAACTTGATTAGAAATCCAGTTCTCTGTAAGAGTCATCCATCTGGTACTAATGAAAACATGTTTGGAATGAATTTCCTTTGATCTGCATTTACAGCCAGTTTAAGAGCCTCACCCAACCTCTCTACTTTGTAGCCTTGCCTCATTTTTGACCCAGAACTATTCTTTACATCATTAACTGAACTTTGCTTCAAGTCACGTTTAGTGACGGTCAAAGACTCATATTATTCCTTAATTTTTTTGTAATGTACCAGAATAGATGGAATAATTCAAACGGCAGGTCCCATGCCAATCATCTCACCTGTTGCTAAATGAACTGTTTCAACTGGTCACCTTTCCCATTTGGGATTCTGCCTCCACTACCTTTTCCCAAAAAGCTAAATAGGGCATAATAAAGATGTCCTTAAGAGACATCTTCATTATGTCCTTAAAGGACATCTTTATTTGTCCATAAAGGGGAATCAGTCAAAGGGAAACTTTAACATATAACCAGGCCAAACGTCTACCTGATTGAATTATCTGACACAGAAGGGATACTTAAGTTCACGCTTCTTTAGCCCCGGAATGTCCTCTTAAATAAATTCAAAATTCTATCCAGTAATTACAAGACACATGCCTTAGACTTATGTATATGAATCTATCCCATCTTAGCCTGCTGTTGCAACTTTGCACAGCACAGAACTCATAATTAGGTTACCCTTGAGGCTCATGGAAAGATTGCTAAGGTGAGTTGGGTGACTGTAGCTCGTCAGCGGGCTTTTTAAAAAATGACCTCTTTTCATCATGGTTCTGCCTGGGCTGATCTGACCCCTTCGGCTCTATGCTTTCTCAGTCCCTCTCCCTACGGTGGTGCTTTCTCTCAATCACACAAAGAACACTGAAACACTCACCAAGAGAAGCCCAGGAAGGAGCTTGCCAGATGTCATTCAACTGCCAATAAAGTGCCCCCATGGTGTGCCCTTGCTGATCCACTATCTCACTGCGACTGCGGAGGTAGAATTCCGTTTCTGTTTTGACGCATTGGGCCTGCATCACCTGATTCAGGAAAACATTCATACACAGGTGTTATTGTTTGATGTAGACTGGCTAGCTCTGAGAAAATTACAGTTTAGTTTTGTTTTGGGTTTTTTTTTAAAGCAATTTGGATAAATTAGAAAATTTAATTAGTATTAGGAATACATTATACTAGATCTGTCTGTAACTAGCCCCTTAGCATGAGAGAAGCTGTTGTCTGTAACAGCAGGTTTGTCTGGAAGGCTTGGTGTTTAATTACCGTAACAATGGGTGACAAAGGAAACAGGATGGTGTAAAAGGTTCTTTGCTAAAGATAATGTAGGCCGTAAAGAAAAACAAAGACTATTATTCCAGAGCAAATGCTGCATGTAGTCCAAAACTAGGTTATTTTCGTTGATAAATTCTGCTAATACTTTCACAGCTATTTTTCTTTTTTGAGACAGAGTCTCATTCTGTTGCTCAGGCTGGCATGCAATGGTGCAATCTCCGCTCACTGCAACCTCTGCCTCCCAGGTTCAAGCGATTCTCCTGCCTCAGCTTCCCAGGTAGCTGGGATTACAGGTACGCATCGCTACGCCCAGCTACTTTTTGTATTTTTAGTACAGATGGGGTTTCACCACGTTGGTCAGGTTGGTCTTGAACTCCTGATCTCATGATCCGCCCGCCTCGGCCTCCCAAAGTGCTGGGATTACAGGTGTAAGCCACCGTGCCTGGCCTCACAACTATTTTTTTAAGAAAAACTTTTACTAGAAATAATTCTATATGAAAAATAACATTGTTATTACAAGTCTGATATTATCCAATCCCTAACCCTCTTTTTCTATTCAAACAATTGTTTTGATGTCATAGTTTTTGATAATGTAAGATTCTCATGAATGTAATTCCTTCATTGTAGCAGAACAGATGGTAAATTGCAGCAGTGAGCAAATGAATTTAGTTCTTGTTTAAGATAAACTAAAGAACTTCACACAGGACCCTTAATTACTGTCATTATCATTGAAAAATCAGTCTCTTTTATTGCTGCTGTTACGGACACATGAATCACATGCTCTTAGCCTGGAGTTGTGCTGAGGAGGGGCTCATGAATGGGCCACTGAGTAACACTGAGGAGAACCCAGAGAGACGGTCAGAGCAGCAGGGATTTCAGTTAGAGAACAAGATGGCCTTAGAGTAGGGCTTGGGTTTTCACAGAAGAAGAAAAAGAACAGTGCACATGGCCACCAAAAGGCTAAGCCAAGATGCTTTCCCATAAAAGCAAAAAAGCTCGGAAGGCTGACTAGTAAGGAAGTCATAGATGAGAGTATGACTTACATGAGTCACAGCCACCAAATTCCATAAAGGAAGCAAGAAGAAATTTTGGTCATTCAACAAATATTTCATAAGTACCTGCAGAATATGTTACATACGGGCACCCCACCCAGCAAAAAACGATACAGCCCACCCTATGGAGCTTATCAGCTTGTGTAGAAGACAGGCCTTCATCAAAGAATCACACAAAGACATGTAAACATTAAACAGTAACATGCTAAGTAGGAGAGGTGTGCAATGTTGTGAGCCCGCCCAATGGTGGGGTAACTGGGCAGAGCTGTAGAGTGAGGATTGGCCTAAAAGAGGAATGGGAAAAAGAAAGAGGGCAGACCCTTGCAGAGAGGACAACACAGCATGGGAGGAGGATGTCAGGTTGGCTAAGAATTGAAGGAAGTCCCAGAGGGCCTGAGCACAGGAAGCTGGAAGCAATGGAAGAGAAGCTGGTGAGAATCGCAGGGGCCAGAGCTTGGAAGGCCGCATGTTGAAGGTGTTGGTGTGCATCCTGAAGGCAAATGGAAGTCACAAAAGGCTTCTAAACTAAAGGGTGATGTGACCAGATTTGCACTTCCAAAAGATGACTGAGACTACCGAAGGCGGAAGGGATTGCAAGGGGGCTAGAGTGAATTCAGGTAGACCATTTAGGCAGGAGATGGTATTAGCTATGAGCAGACAAAGAAATGCCTTCTCATTCAGAAACCAGACCACTAGGAACACAGCAACAGTAGCAGGAAAATGTTCTAAAGTAAGAATCTCACAAAGCGAGCAGCATTGGTGCCACCTCAAAATGACCATGGCCCCTATAAACATTGGAGTTTTCAGTCTCTAAACTGTATCAATTTCAGCATTATGTGCAAGATATTTTTTATTTCTATATATCCATTCAAACATTAATGTCCTCAGTATAATTTATTTTTCCTAGTTTAATATATAAAACTTATTAGTCCCTCAGAATTTTCAAAATTTGAAAAAAGTTTTAAATGCAAGTGGGATTCCTAACCCTTGCTAGCAATGAAAAGAAAAGAGCACTAAAGTGGCTCTATCTAGTAGCCTCTCTTACAGGAAATTAGCATGAAAGAGCATAACCAAGACTCTTGTGTGCTCCAGGCTCTGGCACAGTGTGGTACGCTCCACATACAGATGGTAGCATGCTAATAACATAGACCTGAATCTATCCAAACCAGCGGGTACCAGTCAAAACTAATGTATGACACCTTTGTTCATAAAAATGCAGAAGGCTATTGCCCACTATACTTCTTAAGGGATGTTGTACAATCCTAGTTCCCTGGAAAATCTCTAGAATTTCCCCTTCCCCTTTAAAAACTGTACCTAAATTTACACATCCATGCATCCTTTCCTAAAAAGGGCAATCTTTACACATGAGGGATAAATGCTTAGTCATTTTCTAGGTTACTCAGTCCACTGTTAGCAGACAAATCTATTTTAGTTTTAAAAATTTGCCTATTTGGCTGACGCAGTGGCTCATGCCTGCAATCCCAGCACTTTGGGAGGCCAAGGCGGTGGATCACGAGGTCAGGAGATCGAGACCATCCTGGCTAACACGATGAAATTCCATCTCTACTAAAAACACAAAAAAATTAGCTGGGCATGGTGGCATGCACTTGTAATCCCAGCTACTTGTGAGGCTGCTGAGGCAGGAGAATCGCTTGAACCCAGGCATCGGAGGTTGCAGTGAGCCAAGATCGCGCCATTGCACTCCAGCCCGGTGACAGAGCGAGACTCTGTCTTAAAAAAAAAAAAAAAAAAAAAAAAGCCTATTCTTTGCAGCTTGATTACACTTATGAAATTGGTCTTCTAGGAGAGGCAAATGGTATAGTGAAAAGAAGCATTGCCACTGGTGGTTGTTAGCTGTCTTCCAAAACCCACAAACCTTTCCTCCAGAGTGAGAGTTGTAACTGGACTACATTTTCCAGAAACACACCCCCAACCCGTGGGACTTGGAGTACCCATGTGACTTAGTTCTCTCCATATCTACATACTTTATTTACTTAAATTATCCTGACACTAAGACTCTTCCAATAAAGCTGTTTTTAAAACCAAGATATAATTCACATACCAGAAAATTCATCATTTTTAGAGGTTATAATTCATTGGTTTTTACCACAGTCATAAGGTTGTACAACTCTTTCCACTATCTAGTTTCAGAATATTTTCATCATCCCAAAAAGAAACACCATACTGGGAAAGAGTCACTCCCCATTCTCCCCTCTCCCCAGCTTCTGGAAAGCACTTAATCTGCTTCCTCTGTTCTGGGATTTGCCTATTCTGGACTTTTCACATAAATGGAATGATACGTGGCTTTTGTGATTGGCTTCCTTTTTACTTCTGAATAATATTTTATTGTATGGATATGGTACATTTTGCTTGTCTATTCATCAGCTGAAAAATTAGGTTATTTCCACTTTTTGGCTATTATGAAAAATGCTGCTATGAACATCTGTGAACAGGTTTTTGAGTGAACTTTTTTTTCCATTTTTTTGAGTATATATACCTAAGAGTAAAATTGCTGGGTCATATGGTAAACTCTAGATCTAACTTTTCAAGAAATTAACAAACTGTTTACCACCATTTTACATTCCCACCAGCAACATATAAGGGTTCCAATTTCTCCACATCCTTGCCAATAGTCATTATTTTCCTTTTTAAAAAATTTTTAGATATCATAGTGGATATAACTGGTATCTCACTGTGGTTTTTGATTTGCATTTCTCTAATAACTAATGATGTTGAGCATCTTTACATGTGTTTACTGGTCATTTTCTTTAAAGAATTGTTTATTCAAAGCCTTTGCCAATTTTTAAATTGAGTTGTCTTTTTCATTATTGAGTTCTAAAGTTCTTTATATATTCTGGATGCTAGATCCCTATCAGACATATGATTTGTAAATTTTTTCTCCCATTCTGGGGATTATCTTTTCATTTTCTTGATAGTGTCTTTTGCCATATGAAAGGGGTTATTTTTGTTCTCTGTTTTTGATGAAGGATAATTTGGCTATGTTTTTTTTTTTGGCTAATCTCTTTGATGTCAAATTCAAGAAACTGTTGCCTAACCAAAAGCCATAAAATTTACACCTAAGTTTCCTTCTAAGAGTTTCATAGTTTTAGCTATTACATATAGCTCCTTGATCCATTTTGAGTTGATATTTGTATATGGTATGAGGTAGTAGTCTCAATTTATTCTCTTGCATGTGAATATCCAATTGTTCCAGCACCACTTATCGAAAACGTGATTCTTCCTCCTATTTTATTCTTTTTCCCATTTGAAATGTAAATTAATACAGCCATTATGCAAAACAGTATAGAGGTTCCCAAACTATTAAAAATAGAATTACCATATGATCCAGCAATTCCACTACTGGGTATATATCCGAAGGAAATGAAATCAGTATGTTGAAGAGATATCTGTGCTCCCATGTTCATTACAGCATTATTCACAATAGCAAAGATATGAAATCAACAGATGAGTAGATAAAGAAGATGTGGTACATATGCACAATAGAATATGATCCAGTCTTAAAAATAAAGAAAATCCTGTCACTTGTGACAACATGGAAGAACCTGGAGGACATTATGTTAAGTGAAATAAGCCAGGCACTAGTGAAGCTATCTGGTCCTAAAGTTTTCCTTTTAGAAGAAGGATTTTTTTGCTTGTTTGTTTGTTGTTATTGTTGTTGTTTTTACTAAGTCATTCTCCATAGTTGTTACAGGGCTATTCAGATTTTCTATTTCTTCTTGATTCAGTTTTCATGGGTTGTTTCTCTAGGAATTCATCCATTTCATCTAAATTACCTGATTTGTTGCCATATAATTGTGTCTAGTATTCTCTTACCACTTTATTTATTTCAGTAAGGTGAGTAGTAATATTTCCCCTTTCATTCCTGATTTAGTAATTTGAGTGTCCTCTCTTTTTTCTTGGCCAGTCTAGTTAAAGAATTGTCAATTTTGTTGATCTATTCGAAGAACTAACTTTTGGCTTCATTGGTTTTCTCCAGTGTTCTAATGAGGTCTTTATTTAATGTGCAAAATTGCTAATGTCTACTTTACTTAACTGCTGAAAATTACTGTTAACAATGTAACCAAACACCATTATTGCAACTGTGAAGGGATAGAATATTACAGTTTAAAAAGCAGAAACCCTGCTCCATTCATTACCCTGAGTTCTTAGCCAAAATATTTAACTTTTCTGAGCTTCTGTTTCCTCATATATAAAATGGAAAGAGTGACATGGGTGTCTGGAGATAATGTGAGAATTAAATAACAAGATTTACAAAGCACTTCATGATCCAGGACGAGGCATTTAGTAGATAACCAGAGAATGCGAAATATTTGCTTGATTGTTAAGTTACACGATGCCTATATAAACTCCTAATATATAATATACAATGTTAGTGGTCACTCTTTCATTCCCCTCCTTTGCTCACTCTACTCTCATCTTAAAAGCTCAGTATGTCATTTTTTTAAATTACATTTAAATTTTTGATTTCAAAAGCTTTTTCACAGATCTTTTATTATTATTATTATTTTTAGTATTATTACCCTCTGATATATGTGTCATTGTTCAAGAAGCATACATTTTAAAGTTATTGTTTTGTAGTTAAGTATGTCAACAGTAAAAAAGTAACTAGTAGCCAGGTATGGAGGCTCACACCTGCAATTTCAGCACTTTGGGAGGCCGAGAAGGGCAGATCACTGAGGTCAGGAGTTCAAGACTATCCTGGCCAATGTGGCAAAACCCCAGTCCTACTAAAATTAGCTGGATGTTGTTGCACATGCCTGTTGTAGTCCCAGCAGTTCTGGAGGCTGAGACAGGAGAATTGCTTGAACGCAGGAGGCAGAGGATGGCACCACCGCGCTCCAGCCTAGGTGACAGAGAGAGACTCCATCTCAAAAAAAAACAGTAAAAGCTAAAAATTACATTTTACAAGTTTATGTCTAGTCCACCTGCAATAACATTCTCTGATATTCCTTTACTTAGGATGTCCCTATTGAGATCATTTTTTAAATGCAAATATAAGGATTCTCTAGATTATTATTAGAATGAGCAATTTGGTTTTATTTTTGAGCCTGTCTTGTACCCAGTTGCACTAAATATATAATAGTTCTGTTTTGTGGAGACCTTAAAACCGTAAATTTGAACACATGTTCAATGATAATAAAGATGTAACAGAAACAAAACAAAGCTCAGTATGGCCTGGATCTTCCATCGTGTCTCGGTGCTACTTACCAAACAGACAGTTAACTATTCCAGGGCAACGGGTATCATCAAAACCTGCGCCTACAGCATCACCTATCTTTTGTCGTTAGTTCTTACGATCAAATTAGTTACAGCATGGGAAGATAAAATCAGTCCCTAAAGAAAAGGAGTTTCTCAAGGACATCCCCAAGCCATCATTATTAGCTGTTTGATAGATACATGAAGAATAAACAAGAGCGCTAGAGAGGGCTGTAAGCTAAGGGCTTGGTAATTAATGTCCTTGGCCTGGCCTACTCTCCTAGTAGCCAATAAGAAGGCATGCAGGTAGAGTAAGTCATCCAAAAGTTAGTTTAGACGTGTTCGTTTAGATAGCTGGTCCTCAAACTAGAGAGTGAGATCTGTGTAACACAGCTTAAGAGGGTGTCCTCATGTAAATGGGCTATTTGGAATACAATGTAACAGGGCAAGGGGGGAGAGTAAAAGGTGAGGCAAGATTATCCTGGAATACTAGGAGAATTAAAGAGACAGGAGCCCATATCTTTATGGCTATAAGATAAAGAGAAGATAGGGAAGGATTCTAAATGTGAAGAAATTTACTGCACAGCTTTCTCAGCTAAGACTTCGCTGAGAGTTGCAAATATTCCTTCACAATAAACTGTCTAGAAAGTAGCACAAAGGCAAGCACTCTGTTCTTCAGAACAGTATGACAGACTATGAGAAAAAGAACAGGGGTAGGAGCAGGAACATAGAAAATGGAACAGAGAAGGGCTTTGTTTCTAATACACAGATTAAAGAGGACTGTTCTGAAATCAAAGTAACAAGGAAAAACTCTAAAACCCTAACATTTTCTGTCTGTATTCCAGTCAAGAATATCTGACACTCAAAACAAAACAAAATAATCATAACCCTGATTTCTTTCATCATGGATTTTATCTAGAAATAAAACCCTTTGGCCCTTTGGAAAGGGCCAAAGCAGACACTAACAAGCCACAGGAAGACAAGTACAATTCTGGGCCAGAGCCTGAGAGGACGCTAGCGCTAAACTCTCTGACAAAACCGTCACCAACAAAAACTGGCAGCAAATAACTCCACTTGTATCCCCAGATCCTAACTATGGATCTTGAATGCTAATCAGTTCAGAAAAGACAAATTATTTCTGTCAATTCTTAGAATATAGTTTTGAGGAAAAGAATAAAGTTACAGTAATAGCTGGAAGGAGGAAATCCAGCATAAAAACAATAGCAGAAAATGTTACATATACATATACATACACACACACACACACACACACACACACACACACACACACACACACAAATAATAGCCTATTTTATATATCAAAATGCTTTAACAGAATATTATCTGTGAAAAATTTAAAAACACTTTTCAAGGGATAGGTACCAACACTGCCTTTAACCTGTGTTCTGGTAAGTTCATGAATTACATACCACCCTGGCAAAACTTCCCTAACCTATAAGATTATGATAGAAACATTAAAATTCTCCTAATCATATCATTACCTTCTAAAAAAGATTGTTCTTTCAGCTTACAGTTTCCGGCTTCAGCTTCTATCATGGGGTTTGTGTCTTCATATAGGAGGACACTGATGAAGGTGTGAGCATGAATTTGGATTAAAACTCATACATTTTTAGATACTAAGACAGGAAAATTTAACAGTGATTATGTTTTTTAAAACTTCCTATCTACTTCAGATCAACTTTATGATTGGGATTAGGCTTTTACCTCCTCTCTAAGAACTTCAAACAAGTATGGCAAAAACAGCAGGTAAATAAACAGTTGCTTTAATGGAATCTTAAGTGTGGTTACAGGTTCATGAACTAAAATAGGTGAATAAAAAAAGTAACATGAAAACATTGTCTAAAATTCAGTTTAGCAGTTTCTTAAAACGATAAACATGAAATTATTATGTAACTCAGCAATTCCACTCATATATTTCTACCCTTTGAAAAGAAAATCTATGTCCACATGAAGATTTCTATATGGATACTCATAACAGCATTATTCATAATAGTCAAAAAGTGGAAACAATCCAAATGTCCATCAACAGATGAATCTGATGAACAGATAAGCAAAACGTGTATAATCATACAACTGAATACTATTTGGCAAGAAAAAGGAAATAAAGTACATGCTATAACATGGATGATTTTCAAAAACTTTATGCTAGGAGAAAGAAGCCAGATGCAAAACATCACGTATTGTATAATTCCATTTCTATGAAATGTTGAAAAAGGGAAAATCTATAGAAACAGAATATAGATTTATAATATGTTTTCCTGCAGCTGGAGGTGGGAGTGTGAATGGGTACAAGGGATCTTTTTAGAATTATGGAAGTATTCTAAAATTGGAGCATGGTGATGGTTGCACAACTCAATCAATATCACTTAACCGTACACTTAACATGTGTGAATTTTATGATATGTCCATCATACCTTGATAGAACTGTTTTTAAAATCCAGCAAGGTGCATGCTGTAACATTCACAAATCTTTTGATATACACATACATCCATGTAACTACTACTCAGGTCAAGATAGAAAACAAAGTTCTCTTGTACCCCTTCCTAATCATTGTTCACCACCCTCCTCCACAAGAGTAGTGAATAGTACTTTGTTCACTATCACCTTGATTGCTCTTTTTCTAATCTATGCTTTTTTCTATAATGTACTTAAATTTCAATATAAAGGAAATCAATACAGTTATGTATCCTTTTATGTCTGGTTTCTTTTATTCAACGTAATATCTGCGAGACTCATCCGAGCTGATGCTGATTATCACTGGTTTATTCTTTTTTCATTGCTGTGGAGTATTCCACTGTATGAATATACCACAGTTTGTTTATAGATTCTCCTGTTAAAGGACATTTAGGTTGTTTGTACTTGAGTTATTGTGAATAATGCTGCTATGAACATTATTTTAGATGTCCATTGGTGGACATATTAACTCATTTAACTTAGGTGCATAGCCAGGAGCAGAAATGCTGATTCAAAAGGGAAGCAAACATTTAGCTTAGGTAGAAACTGCCATAACATTTTCTAAAGTGGTTAAACAAATTTAAACTCCTACTAACAATGTCTAAAATTTCCAGGTGTTTCACTTCCTCAACAGCAGTCAATTTTTTTAATTTTAGTCATTCTGCCAGGTGTATAGGGGTATCCTGGTATGGTTTTAATTTGCATGTTCTTGATTTAAAACAAGATTGGGCACATTTTCGTACATTTATTGACCCTTTGGATATCTTCTTTGGTGAAATACCTGTTCAAGATTTTTATCCATTTTTAAATAGATTGTCTGGCTTTTTCTTATTGCTTTATTCTGAATACAAATCTTTAATCAAATATATGAATTTAAACTATGGTCCCCAATCTGTGGCTTGCCTTTTCTCTCTCTTAATGGTGTTTTTTATACTTAATGGTGTCCATAATTTCAAAGGAGTATAATTTATCAATATTTTCTTTTCTAGTTAGTATTTTTTATGTTCTATATAAAAATTCTTATCTATTCCCATATCATGAAGCTATTACACGTATTCTCAAAGCTATATTATAGTACATTTCACATTTGAGTCTTCAGTCATTGATCAAATGAAGTTTTTATAATTTATTATTAATTTATTTTTTAGAGATGGGGGTTTTGATATTTTGCCCAGACTGGTCTCAGACTCCTGGGCTCAATCAGTCCTCCCAACTCAGCCTGCCAAGTAGTTGGGACTACCGGTGTGTGCCACCATGCCCAACAATCAAATTAATTTGTATATATGGAATCAACTTCATTTCTTTTCCCATAAAAGTATCCATGTGTTACACACTGCTTATTGATAAATGATTCTTCTCATACTGAATTGTGGTGGCATCATAGCCATAAATCATGTGTCCATTTTACAGGGATCTGTTTCTGGACTCTATCGTGTTTCATTGTTCTATTTTATCCTTGGGAAATGTCACTGTCTTAATTAATAAACCTTTAGAGCAATCTTGAAGTAGGGAGTATTTTAATACACAGTTTGTTTCAGAATTTTGTGAGCTGTTTTTGTACGAGAGGCAAATGCCAAAAATGAACTATTTCATATCCTATGTGTCTTCATGTATGTACTTCAAAGAAAATAAATTCGTTAACCAGTAGAACGAAAACCTGAATATTTTTCACCATATGAAGCCTACAAAATCTACATAATCTCTTACATTAACTGCAGGACCCTGTTCAACTCTAGAAAGAAAACAACTTACCTGAGTAAGGTAGATGGTATCTTTAAATGCGCGTAATGGATCTGTGCTTTGGGGGAGTTTGAAATGAAGTCCAGCCTGATGAAGCATTTGTTTGTTACCATCTACGTGATGTTGCCGATGAAGTGAAAACTTGCTATTGAAAGACCAGTCCTCTGTAGATGAGACCTTTCAAATAAAGAATAAGAATTGGAAATCTGAAAGTTGGCAGTACAACTACTTTTCTCTAAGGTCCTGACAAACCTGAAAGTACTCTACACACCGGAAAAGAGCTCAAGGTTTGTTCTGCAGCTCCAGTTTCATAAATGTCTTCCCATCCTACTTGTTGTCATTGAAGGACTAGCTTTGTGGAAAGTGGAATCACAAAACCAGGATTTGGTCCATAATATCCTCCCTTCCTCCACCTAAGAAAGTTATACTTTGGTATTTCTCTTAAGACCCTTGTTTTATTAAAACATATTCCTGGTTTTTGAAACATTCATTATATGTATTTTAAAATATCATTTCATCTACTTAGGTAAATATTTTATCTAGTATTCATTTGTCAAAACTTAATAATAGAATACAGTCAACACTCTCTTAAAACTGTCACAATTCTTATATAGGAATAAAACACCTATTACACTATAATGGAATATTATGAGAGTAAATGTTTTAGCACTTACACCGCTCATTCATTTCTCAGTGATTACTAAATGCAACTGAGATACATATGTTTAATTTTTATATGGTTGAAGAGGCAAACCAAATAATGTTTCTCGTCTCCCCTAAAAATCAATCTTTTATTTATTTTTTTTTTACTTTTATTCTTTTTAAAAATTTTTTTTGACTTTTCTCATTCTTCTTTTTTTTAAGAGACCTTCAAAGCTACTGCAAATCAACAATCTTTTTTTTTTTTTTTTTAAGGCAGGTCCACCTTATAGGATCTTTATTTTATCCCTTTTATCCTAACTTAAAGGATCTTTCTTTTATCAACATCTTAAAGTAAAAAAAAAAAGTAAAAAAAACTCGTATATGTTGGATTATATCTTCCACACAAAAAAAGAAAAAGGCAGTAATTCTGGCTTCTATGCCTGTAATTTAACGCACTGTTAGAACGTAAGAAACAAGACGATTGCTGGCTACCTCTGAAAATATCCAGAGTTTGAATTCAAGCTACACAGACTTTGAAAAAACATACTCTGCCCACTCCACGGAAAAACTTGAAAACTAAAAAAGCTTAATCCCTGTTCATGAAGTATGACTTCTCATTCCCAGTACTGAAGCAACACATAGGCCTGTTACCTTAAAAGGAAAAGGTTATTCTTCAGGAACTGATTCATACCAAAATATAAGAAATGTACACTAGCTATACTAAATTTGGAAGTTTTCCCCAATTATAGATGTTTTTCCAAAATGCCACCACCAGAATTATTTAGAGAATGCTAACTATTCCTATTATGTATTTAAAAGAGGTATTCAAATTTACAATCACCTTGTACACATTTTAGATGCACACCCTTTATCAATAGTCTTCTTCCTATGCTTCCTCCTTTTCATTTATTTTATTTATAGTTGTTATTTTATTTATTTATTTATTTATTTATTTTTGAGACAGAGGCTTGCTCTGTCACCAGGCTGGAGTGCAGTCACAAGATTTCAGCTCACTGCAACCTCTACCTCCTGGGTTCAAGCGATTCCCCTGCCTCAGCCTCCCGAGTAGCTGGGACTATAGGCATGTGCCACCATGCCCAGCTAATTTTTTGTATTTTAGTAGAGATGGTGTTTCACTATGTTGGCCAGGATGGTCTCAATCTCCTGACCCCGTGATGCGCCCGCCGCGGCCTCCCAAAGTGCTGGGATTACAGGCGTGAGCCACCACACCCAGCCTATGTTTATTATTTTTAATCAACACAGTAAGTGTACACATTTATGGGGTACCATGTATACCAATGTATACTTTATATATTGCATACAATTTCATACATGTATACAATGTATAAGGATCAAATCAGGGTAATAAGTAAATTCATCACCTCAAACATTTATCATTTCTTTGTGTTGGGAACACTCAAAATTCTCTCTTCTAGCTATTTGAAAATATACAATAAATTATTATTAACTATACTTACCCCAAAGTGCTATATAGAACACTAGAACTTCTTCTTCCCATCTAGCTATAATTTCGTATCAATTAACCAACCTCTCTGTTGCCCCTCCCCTACAACCCTTCCTACCCTCTAGTAATCACTATCCCACTCTACTTCTTCGAGCTCAACTTTTTTAGCTGGCACATAGATGTGTTCTTCCTCCTTTTCAAAGTCTGAAATATACCTTTGGGCCACGAAGCCTTCTCATTTGTAATACTTTGAATCTATCCCATGATCAGTAAACCTGACCTTTACTTATATGGGAAGATTTCCATCTTCTTATAACTATGGTTTGAAAATCTTTAAACTTTCACCTATAATAATATTACTAGAAAGAACTGTAAAGGACTAGGCAAAGTTCTAATTACACTAAGAATATTAACTTAAAAAAAAGAATATTAGCTTTTTTAATATTCATAAAAACCTGGCCAGGTGCAGTGATTCACACCTGTAATCCACAAGGTGGGAGGACTGCTTGAGCCCAGGAGTTCAAGACCAGTCTGGACAAAAGAGTAAAACCCCATCTCTACAAAAATAAAAATAAAAAATTAGCCCGGTGTGATGGCACATGCCTGTAGTCCCAGCTACTTGGAGGCTAAAGTGGGAGGACTGTTTGAGGCCACGAGTATGAGGCTGCAGTGAGCCGTGATCAGGCCACTGCACTCCAGCCTGGGTGATACAGCTAGACCCTCTCTCAAAACAGAAAACAAACTCTAGTAGTAGGTACTATTATCACCCCATTTTACAGATGTGAAAACCAGGCACAGAAGGGTTAAATAACTTGTTCAGTACTCAAATATAATTCAGTCTAGCTCCAGTCCCTTGTTCATTAAACCCAGAAGGATCTGAAGAAAATGAAACTTTCATACAAATCATATGGTTAAAATGGACTATACTAATGATAATAATAGTTTACATTTCATGGGCTCTCAGTGTGTCAGGAACAGTGCTAAGTGCTTCAATGTATTAATCTTACTTAATCTTTACTTAATGTTAACTCAGTTTTACTCAATGTTAACATTAAGTTACTCAATGTTAACTTAATCTTTACTCATGAACACATGCACATACGCATATCTACGCGCGCGCACACACACACACACACACACGAGGTATTTGCTACCGTTAACCCCAATTTACAGATGAGGAGACTGAAATTCAAAAAGATTAAATAATCTGTCCAAGATGATACAGATAATGAGTGGCAGATGTCATATTCAATCTGGTTCTGTTTATTCCAAAGCACAAACTTTTAATCAGTGTGCAATATTGATAATCACATGTTGAGTATTTTATGAAAAAGTATATCCCCAATTAAAGGGATATGTTTTAACAGATTTGTTGAATACATGAAAAAGCTTGTAAATAAAAGAGCCAAAGTTTTATGTAGTTATTCTTTTGGTTTCTTTTATTTTTCCAATCACCTATTCAAATTCTCAACTAAGCAGAATAGCTTAAAAAGAGATGATTAAATCAAGAGATAACAAATGATTCATAATGAGCCACACTTATCTTCAACTTTCTCTATTTTAAAATATAGTGTTTATTATCTCTGAATATCACCAGGCATTTCATAAAAACATGGGATAAAATAATTCCATTATTTGAAGGAGCCAGTAGAAATTATAATAGATTTAAGGAAAAGGTTTAGCAATTTCTAATACTAATCTTTCTAAAGCTTGATGGAAAGAAAATCTATCAGCTCTGGAGACAGAGAGTAAGTTTGAACCCAGCTACTTATTGTTGAGAAAGGGAAGGAAGGAATGAAGGAAGCAAGAATATTTACTGAATAATTGCTGTGTACCACGTACTCATTCTTTAATTTGACAATAATCTACTCACTCCACTTTGACTGAGACCCAGGAGGAAATCAAAACACTGCAGGGTGGGAGTTCTATCTGTGTCCTCTTACAGTACTTTGATTTCCTCCTGGGTCTCCGTCAAAGTGGAGTGGGTAATTATTGTCAAATTAAAGAATGATGATATCTTATAGCCAGAATATATTTTTAAAAATTTCACAACTGAATAAAATAAAGACAAATAATTTTTAAATGACCAGGCCATGTATAGTGGCTCACTCCTGGTAAGCTCAGCACGTTGGAAGGCCGAGGTAGGCAGATCATTTGAGCTCAGGAGTTTCAGACCAGCCTTTATGATTTGATGAAACCCCATCTCTACAAAAAATACAAAAATTAGCTGGGTGTGGTGGTGCATGCTTGTAGTCCCAGCTTCTTTCGGGGCTGAAGCAGGAGGATTGCTTAAGGCTGGGAGGTCGAGTCTGCAGTGAACCATGATCACTCCACTGCACACCAGCCTGGGCTACGAAGCAAGACCCTGTCTCTACTAAAAAAAAATAAATAAAAAATAAATGGCTAAAGCATTTGAAGAGACATTTCTCAAAGGAAGATATACAAATGGCCAGTCAGTGCATGAAAAAAATGGTCAACATAATTAGCCATCAAGGATATGCAAATTTCCTGTGAATGTAAATTCCCAGGGAAATGTGAAGAAAAGAAAGAAAAAAGTGGCAAGGATGTAGAGAAACTGGAACCCTAATACCTTGCTGGTAGGAATGCAAAATGGTACAGTCGCTACAGAAAACAATTTGAGGGCTCCTTAGAATGTTAAAGATAGAACTACCATATAACCCAGCAATTCCACTCCTAGATATATATTCAGTAGAACTGAAAACATATATTCACACGAAAACATGCACACAAATGTTCCCAGCAGCATTATTCATAATAGCCAGATAGTGAAAATAACACAAATGTCCATCAACTGATAAATAGATAAACAAAAGTTAGTATATTCATGCAACAGAATGTTATTCAGCAATTAAAAAAAGGGAACATACTAATACATGGTCAACATGGATGAACCCTGAAAACACACTTAGTCATAGAATCAGCCTCAAAAGACCACATATCATATTATTCCAATTACATGAAATATGAAGAACAGGGAAAACTATAGACACAGAAAGTAGATTAGTAATGCCTGAGACTGGGAAGAAGGAATAGAGAAAAATACATAGTGGCTGCTAATGGGTTCAGGGTTTCTTTTGAGTGATAAAAATGTTCTAAAATTAGATTGTGGTGCTGGCTACCCATCTCTGTGAATATACTGAAGACTATTAAATTGTACACATTAAATGGGTGTATTGTATGGCAAGTGAACTATATCTGAATAAAACTGTTTTAAGAAGAACACGCACAATGCTGAAACTGAATCATTAGGAATGGAGAGAGTGAAAATCCATACAGAAAATAAAACACAACAACAGGATGAAAAAGAAGGAGGAAAAGGATGAGGGAACGGAAGAGGAGGAGAAAGAGGAGAGAAAAGGTAAGATGATAATATTAGACAAAGGGTTTTTTAAATCACAATTGCCCCTCTTACTGTAGTGAAATACCCAGTTCTATATCTCTGTAAATGGTAAAACAGTTGCAGGATATGATTTACAAGTAAGACATTGCAGCAAGTAAGAGTTATTTCCACGTGTGATAATAAGTCGGGCTTAAGCAACCACTGGCTCCATGTAGTGCTTTCAGTGCTCCTGAAGGAACACAGTAAAAGCAATATAGAAAAGGAATCCCCAACGTTTTAAAAAATTTATTTTCCTCCATCTTTTTCTCAAATTTTCATTTAAATAAGATGTAGGTTTCATGTGATTTTCTGAACCAGTGATCAGAAAGAACATATGCCCACATCCCCACAGCCTACCATTCTGAAACATTAGAAAATCAAACAATGGGATCTTTGCCAGTCAAGCGCCAGGAATTACAAGTGCGGAATTGAATAAGAGTCTACAGACTGAGCTATCGCCCCCTCCCCCCGCCCAGAGAGAGAGGGAGCTATAAACAGGACCAGCTGGGCGGCCCCTACCCCATGACTACAGAGAGAGAAAGCTGAAAGGGGGCGACTGCCACGTGCGGCTGGGCGGGTCCCTATCCTTCCCCAAAAACCCCAGAGGGCTGAAGCTCTGACTCTAGTGGGTTGCCTAGCCAGTGCCACAGTCTGAGATGAACCCTGAATGATCCAGACCAGCAGAGGAAGGGCACAACCCACCACTAGAGGGCTGGGACTAGGCTACATGTTTTAACAAAAAACACAGGAAGCCTATGTAGCAACCGGATGGCTTTCTTGACAACCCAGCAGCCCCTACAGGTCAGCGGAAGAGGCGGGCCTAATCTCCTAGCATAAACAAAAAAGACACAGGAAGCTTCCCTAGCAACCTGAAGGAGTCCCTAGAAACCCAGTAGCGCCCCCACAGGCAGACAAGCGACCTCATCAAGCAGCTCTCTGACACCACAGCCAGGTAAATTCACAAAGAAGGGAAAAAATCAGCGCGAAAAAGGTGAAACCATCAAATACCAGAACACCTGTTCTCCTTCAAGGGATCACAACTCCTCAACAACACAGGATCACAACTTGACTGAGAAGGAGTGCAAAGAATTGACACAAACAGGATTCAGAAGGTGGATAATAACAAACTTTTCAGAGCTAAAGGAACACGTTCTAACTCAATGCGAAGAAACCAAAACCCTTGAAAAAAGGTTAGACGAAATGCTAACTAGAATAACCAGCTTAGAGAAGAACATAAACAACTTGATGCAGTTGAAGAACACAGCACGAGAACTACGTGAAGCAAACACAAGTTTTAATAGCTGAATCGATCAAGCAGAAGAAAGGATATCAGAGATTGAAGATCAACTTCATGAAATAAAAAGAGAAGGCAATACAAGAGAAAAAGAGTGAAAAGAAATGAACAAAACCTCCAAGAAATACGAGATTATGTGAAAAAATCTAATCTACACTTGATCGGTGTACCTGAATATGATGGGGAGAATCAATCCAAGCTGGAAAACACACTCCAGGATATTATCCAGGAGAACTTCCCAAGTCTAGCAAGGCAGTCCAAATTTCAAATTCAAGAAATACAGAGAACTCCACAAAGATACTCCTCAAGAAGAGCAACCCCAAGGCACATAATCGTCAGATTCACCAGGGTCAAAATGAAGGAAAAAATGCTAAGGGCAGCCAGAGAGAAAGGTCAGGTCACCCACAGAGGGAAGCCAATCAGACTCACAGAGGATCTCTCGGCAGAAACTCCACAAGCCAGAAGAGAGTGGGGGCCAATATTCAACATCCTTAAAGAAAAGAACTTTCAACCCAGAATCTCATATCCAGCCAAACTGAGCTTCATAAGTGAAGGAGAAATAAAATCCTTTATGAACAAGCAATTATTGAGAGATTTTGTCACCACCAGACCTGCCCTACAAGAGCTCCTGAAAGAAATGCTAAGCATATAAAGGAACAACTACCAGTCACTGTAAAAGCAAACCAGTTGGCAAAGACCAAAAATGTAATGAAGAAAATGAGTCAACTAATGAGAAAGCAAACCAGCCAGCAACAAAATGGCAGGATCAAATTCACACATAACAATATTAACATTGAATGTAAATGGCCTAAACGCCCCAATCGAAAGACACAGACTGGCAAACTGGATAAAAAGTCAGAACCCATCAGTGTGCTGTATTCAAGAAACTCATCTCTAATTAAACTCCAGAGCTTCTGTACAGCAAAAGAAACCATCATTAGAGTGAATCAGCAACCAACAGAATGGGAAAAAAATTTTTGCAATCTACCCATCTGACAAAGGGCTTATATCCAGAATCTACAAAGAACTAAAACAGATATACAAGAAAAAAACAAACAACTCCATTCAAAAGTGGGCAAAGGATATGAACAGACACTTTTCAAAGAGGACATATATGAGGCCAACAAACATATGAAAAAATGCTCATTATCACTGGTCATTAGAGAAATGCAAATTAAAACCACACTGAGATAACATCTCATGCCAGTTAGAATGGCGAGCATTAAAAAATCGGGAGACAACAGATGCTGGAGAGGATGTGGAGAAATAGGAACACTCTTACACAGTTGGTGGGAGTGTAAATTAGTTCAACCATTGTGGAAGACAGTGTGGTGATTTCTCAAGGATCTAGAAATAGAAATTCCATTTGACTCAGCAATCCCACTATTGGGTATATAACCAAAGAACTATAAATCATTCTATTATAAAGATACATGCACACGTATGTTCACTGCAGCCCTGTGTACAATAGCAAAGACCTGGAACCAACCCAAATGCCCATCAATGATAGACTGGACAAAGAAAATGTGGTTCATATACACCATGGAATACTATGCAGCCATAAAAAACTATGAGTTTGTGTCCTTTGTAGGGACGTGGATGAATCTGGAAACCATCATTCTCAGCAAACTGACCCAAGAACAGAAAGCCAAGCACTGTATGTTCTCACTCATAGGTGGGTGTTGAACAACGAGAACACATGGACTCAGGGAGAGGAGCATCACACACAGGGGACAGTTGGGGGAGTAGGGGAGAGACAACGGGGGTGGGGAGGGAGGGGGGGTGGGGAGGGCTAACATGGGGAGAAATGCCAGATATAGTATGCACCAAAAGTAAAATAAATAAAAAAAAAAAGAAAATCAAACAATGACTTACCTTTTCTAATGTACTGAAGGATGGCCAGGACTGATACCCATATTCAGATGCAAATCGAGCTTTTGGGAAAACTTTCCAGTTCCAGCAATCACTGATATAGTCATAAAAATGTACATCACCAAAATAATTGCTATTAGGGTTTTGAGAGACCCAGCCTTCTGCAACAGTTTCAGCCCCATTTGTAGGACTGGACGTAATAAAAGGACGACTCTTGTCTCCCTGAGTTCAGAAATAAAAAATGAATTCAAAAATAATATATTCACCCTGTAAAGTATGAATTTACTTCTTTAAAAATACTAACAATTTCCAGAAATACCAGGTTAGCTGATAGAAAATAGGACCACTTACCTTCTTCCCCATTCAACAACCACCAGCACCTCTCTGCTCTCTGCCAATCCTTTGTATCTTTTCATAAGTAACACTTAGCTCATCCCTCACAGCAGCTGTTCTTAATATTTTCAATCACGTTTTGCCTCCACTCTCATCCATCACGGGTGGTGTACAGTTTAGTCCAGAGTTTCTAGACCTTGGTACCATCGATGTTTTAATCTGGATACGTTTTTGTTGGGATCAGCTTGCGGTTGGAGGATGAGGTGTCTTATGCATTGTAGGATATTTAGTAGCATCCCTGGCCTCTACCCACTAGAAGTCAGTACCCCTCCCCCAACCTTGAAAAATGGCTACAGGCACTGCCAAACGTTCCATGGGGGCAAAATCACCACCACTTGAGAACCACAGGTCTAGCAGGTAAGAACAGAAACTACTGAGTCAGATGGACCTGAACCTGACTTTAAATCTCAAACCTGAACCTTATTATTTTTGGACACGTCTAAGCCTTGGTAGATTTATCTGTAAAATGAGGGTAATAACAGGACCTCCTTTACAGAGGTATTAGAGTAAATAACTCATATGTGAAAGTGATGGCTAAGTGTCCACCAATTCATGTTCTTGTTTCTGTAATATAGAGCCATCCCTAGGAAGTGGCTTCCCAGCCTGTGTGGGACCTAGCCTCATTCTCATCCTCTTCCCCCATTTGCACATGAGGGAACAAGAGATGGTACAGCTGGAATAAGGAGTCTAAATCTCTGAAAGAAGAGCTGCCTGTAAAACAGCAGTGCTTTCATGATGTCAGTGAGTAAGAAATAAACTTTTATATGCAAACCACTAAAATACCGTGGTTACTTGTTACAACATCTAGCATCTAAGTACTTAACAGAATGCCTAGCACACTGTGAGAACTCAAAATGTAGTTATTATCACCCCAGTAGATGAGACTACTTCCTATTTCACTGAGAATATTCATTCATTTAGCAAGTATTCGTCAAGCCTATTGTGTCTCAGGCATTTTCCAGCACTGCAGAGTAAGAGAGAGAAAAAGAGAGACAGAGAGAGACCAAGAGAATCTACGACTCTATAAAGTACTTATACATCAAATCTCTTTTGAGCATTTCCTATGTGCCAGGCGTGCAGTTTTTCTATGTGCTGGAGGTTCAGCAGATGGCCATGGTCACCCTCTTGGAAGAGTAGATTGCAATCTAGTGCTGAAATCAGATACTGAACAACTAATTATAAGTATGATGAATGTTTTGAAGGAAAAGTGCAAGGCTCTTTGGGAATGTAAAACTTACTGCAGACAGCCTGTAAGGCTTCCCTGAGAAGAGACTCTCAGAAAATAATTTTCTCAAAAAAAAAAAAAAAAAAGAAAAGAAAATAATTTTCTCAACTTTTCACCATTAGATTTCATTTTTTCTTGGTATATGTATCCATATTTCATTTCTTGTTTCTCTTCCATCATTAAAAAAAAAAATCCTTGGCCAGGCATGGTGGTTCACACCTGTAATCCCAGCACTTTGGGAGGCCAAGGTGGGCGGATCACTTGAGGTCAGGAGTTCAAGACCAGCCTGGCCAACACGGTGAAACTCCATCTTTAAAAAAAAAAAAAAAAAAAAAATCCTTAACCCTTTCCTTTGCCAGCCTCTCTGTGTTCTGGTCATCTTTCTATTTTGCTTTGGTACTACAGCCAACAAACTATCTTCCACTCGTTTTTTCCTTAATCTCTCTCTACTGCTTTTCCCTTAGTTTCTTTAGGACTCCTGTAATTCTAATAAAAAGCCCCCTTGATCCCTTGCAATCCAATGATTTCTTTATCATCCTCTCATTTCTAAACCCCTGACATTCAATTCCTGATCATTTCACTCCACTGAAATGTTTTTTCAAAAATTACCCATGAACTTCTACTTACCAAATAAAGCGATTCCTTCTGTCCACACTTATTCCCTCTCTGGTGTGCAATAAATGACCCTATTTACCACCTATTATTTCAGAAGCTCTCTCCACTCCTGGGTTGTTTGTTCGCAATTCTTCCACAATGCAGTTTCTCCCAACTTCCTGATTCTTCCTTCTCTAGCTGCCCTCTCCATCCCCAGATGGATACTCTCCCTCTCTCTCTTTGGCTTCTCCTTGTTCTATACCCTGTCCTATGGCTACCCCTTTCCCTCACACATAGGTTCTGATTACTCCTAGCCCAGATCTGCACACTTGACCTCACGTTCATCACACACTTACATTCCTGATAACCAGTTCCTCATTTCCACTTGTGTGGTCTTACCACCATTGCAAATCCAACCTTTTAAAGCAGAATTCCTTATTTACTAATCCCAAACTTATCTGACTATGCTCCCTTTCTTGTTGAATGGTACCCGGATTGGCGTCATCTTCAATTTCTCCCTGTCTTATCTCCCATATTCAGTCACTCTGAGTAGTAGCAACTCTACATTCGATATTTTTTTCCATCACCTCATTTCCAATCCCATACTACTGGACTCCACTACCTAAGACCTCCATTACCTTGAGGACTTAATGACTATAAAATAAATATATTATCTACACTCCAGGGAACTTCCGAAAATTAAGTAAATAAATTATAGAAAGCACCTATATAACTAATTTTATTATACAAATTGTTAAAAGACAGAATGTTGCTCTGTTGCCAGGCTGGAGTGCAGTAGCATGATCATAGCCCACTGCAGTCTCGACCTCCTGGGCTCAAAATGATCATCCGGCCTCAGCCTCCCAAGTAGCTAGGAC
The DNA here is from genome assembly GCA_004027835.1 of Alouatta palliata. Taxonomy (NCBI): domain Eukaryota; kingdom Metazoa; phylum Chordata; class Mammalia; order Primates; family Atelidae; genus Alouatta; species Alouatta palliata. The sequence continues at coordinate 15,084 of PVKV010012056.1, read as the reverse complement.
TACAGGCACACACCACTATGCCCAGATAATTTTTAAAATTTTTTTGGAAACAGGGTCTGGCTACATCACCCAGGCTAGTCTCAATCTCACTACCTCAAATGTTCCCCCTGTCTCAGTTCCCAAGTCACCGGGATTACAGGTGTAAGCCACCACATCCAGCTTTAATTTAATACATTAATATACAATAATATTAATTAATATAATAATTATAAGTAACATATTGATGCCTGGCATCTTTGTTACTTAGAGTTCTTAGTTATTATAACTAGATTCCTTGCCTAGAACCTCTCATCTCCCTAATCTTTCCTAGTAAAGTTATCTTCCATAAACATGGATCAGATAAAGTTCCTCCTCTCCCCGAAAATGTCCACTAGCTTCCCACCGTCTACTGAACAAGCTCAACTCCATAATATGATTTAAGGTCTCTCTCTGATCTTCTTCCAGTCTTTTCTACCTTCCTCTCTCCCACAGTAATCCAGGAGTCCCTTGCTCTTAGGCAGCGGGCACTGCTTGCTGCTCGTCAGACATACCACCGACTTTCACATCTTTTTACCTTTATTTACATTGTTTTCATGACCTAAGGTACTAATAGACAACGTTTTGCCTCAAAATTCTTCACCTGTAATGTCTGGCTTGAACATAACCTTTTACTTGAAAGCCTTTTTGGATTCTTTCAGTTAAAATTAATGGTTCTTCCCCATAGTTCCCAGCATTTTGAAACTACAGTTTTTATAGCACTTTTTTCACTGCCCAAGGTCTGATAATTTTTTTCCATGTTTCTCTTTGACAGCGGAGTGTAAGCTCCATGAGAATAAGAGTGTCCCCACAGCGTTGGGAATGATGCTTTGCTCTGCTAATAGGTACTCAATAGATGTTGGGTGAATTTTAAAATATTAAAAAGTATGATGAAATTATAGGTGATATTAAATTTAAAAAAATATTTTTACTACAATAGCTTTGAAGAACATTGGAAAAGAAGGCCAGTCAACTGGCCTTGATTAATCAAGCTTGACAGATTTCCCTTCATTCCTTGAGATTCTTGAGAAATCTGGTAAGCTAAGCCATGCAGTAAAATTACAGACAAGTCTCTACCTAAAAATCTCTGGCTTTGATGATGTGCTATAGTTTCCTTCCATTTATAAATCATTTATTCTTGATGCATCATTATTTGTTGCAAATCTTACAGATGACCTCTTTCTAAGCCATGACCTTAAACACTTACTTGGACCAGGAAATACCATAAGGTGATCCAAGAGAATGGCCATAAAAAGAAAGCATGTGCAGTAGGAAACCAATCACTACAGCCAATTTGTGGATGGATCAATTTATGGTGCTTTCCCTTTTTATGATGCCTAACCTTTGGCGGAAATTAAAAACAGCAGTGATTATATAGCATTTAATACTGTTCATCTTCAAAAAAGTTTGCAAACATCAGTTATTGCTCACAGCTCATTTTAAGATAAATAAGTTTCTAAAGAGAAAGGCACATCTCCATTTCAGAGGTGACAAAGAAATGGCACAAGGAAGCTAATTTTCTAAAGCTTAAGAATGTAGTATTAAATTTAATGATCAAAATGTGTAAGTATCTGAAGGCCTACCTTATTGAACAATACCAACAATGATGATGATGATGATGATGATGATGATGATGATGGCTAGTCTTGATTAAAAGGTTACTGTAAACCACCTTCTTCCAGTAATTCACCATAATGATGACACACAAAAGGAAAGAGGAGAGGCACCTGATACATGTTCTCTAGGCCTTTTAGAAAATATGGAGTTGTTCCTTTGGCCATATACATGTGAATCTACAAGAAAGGTGATGCTGAGCTGGGTGCGGTGGCTCACACCTGTAATCCCAGCACTTTGGGAGGCCAAGATGGGTGGATCATGAGGTCAGGAGATCAAGACCATCCTGACTGATATGGTGAAACCCCATCACTACAAAAAATTAGGTACGTGTGGTGACATGCACCTGTAGTCCCAGCTACTCAGGGGGCTCAGGCAGGAGAATCGCTTGAACCCAGGAGGCGGAGTCTGCAGTGAGCCAAGATGGCCCCACCGCACTCCAGCCTGGGCAAGAGACCGAGACTCCATCTCAAAAAAAAAAAAAAGATAGAAAGAAAGAAATGTGATACTGTAGTTATCAGGGGAACGCATCCAGTTCAAAAAGGAATGCCCCACAAATGTTATCATGGGAAAATTAGAGGAGTCTACGGTGTTACCCAGCATGCTGTTGGCATTGTGGTAAACAACAAGTTAAGTGAAAGATTTTTGCCAAGAGAATTAATGTGTTGAGCATATTAAGCACTCTTGGAGCCAAGATAGCTCCTGAAAACTCAAGAAGAAAAGGAAGGAAAAGAAAAAGAAGGAAGCCAAAGAGAAAGGAACCTGAGTTCAATGGAAACACCAGCTGGCTTCACCCAGAGAAGTGCACTGTGAGGACCCATTGAACAGAGCCTGAGCTGCTGGAACCTGTTTCCTATGAATGTATGGCATAACAGGTGTTTAAAAAATAAAAGAGCTCTAGACTGTAAAAATATTTCTTTTCATTAAGCAGAAATGTGGTGTCCCCTCCCCCAAATAAACATTTTAACTTAAAAAAAAAAAACAAAAATGGTTACTATGTGTCAGACTGAGTCATGTACCTTCCATCCATCATCTCACTTAGTCCACATGACAACTCTTAAAAGTCACCTCATATTTTTAACTTAATGTTATAGAAGGGAAAAATGAAGATTAAGTAACTTGCCCAAGATTATACAGACAGGAAGTGGCCCAGCCAGGATTTCTAAGCATGAGTACTTAACCACTATGCTATAAAATGAAAATCTTCAGAAACTATAAATCCATCAAACATGAAAAACATAACGCCAATATTGTGGGAAAAAAAGATTATAAAATAAATATTCTGTAAATATTATTTAAAACTTGTACCATCACATTTTGTAAATAGAAAAAGTCTTCATGGCACATGACTTAGTATATCAGGTAAGCTATCAATTTGAACCTATGTTTTTCATGAATTCTCAGTGAAGCTTCTTCTCATAAATGGAATAGGGCCATCAACTGGGCATATTTAGGTGCTAATATCACATACTATTTTAAAAAATAGATGCCTTTTCAAATTGCGTCTGGATATGCCGAGATATTTAAAACATCTAATTATAGATACAAAAGTATAAAGACAATCAGATTATTAAATCACATGTTAAACATAGGGTTTTTTTAAAAAGTTAAAACTTCTAAAGGTATTACTTAAAAAAATGCCACTTTTTCTAACAAAAAGGCCAATTTATATTAAATTATGTCTGTATAATATGGCAATTAGACAAATACTGGTGCAAAGAGAACCACAATAGAGCAAGGGCCCTACAGTGGGGTTGGAGACCAGCTCTCTCATCTCTCTTTGCCCCTTAAATCACATACCAAGATGTTCATATGTGATACATGCTAAATTCTACTCAAACACTTACAATTATAGAATTGTAGAAGTGGTATATCAATAATCTAATCTAGAGATTCTAAACTTTTCGGGACCCACAGATGGACTCTAAGGAGCATGTGACAACCTGGCATTGTAAGCACTGCATTGGTGTATATGTGGAGAGATTCACAGAGAAGTTATTCCTCCAAGAAGTACACAGCCCATGAATGCTTTCATCTGTTGCTGCACTACAATAGGATACTCTGTATTCAAATGATACTGTCGAAGACAGCGCTAAAAAGAGCCATAGAACATACTATAACAATATTCAAACTTACCCATTTTAAAGATACGTTCTTAAGTTCTACTGCATTAAAAATCATTACTTACTGCCAATACAAGCTCTCTGATGTTTTTCACATAGAGTGTCACATAGTCCTTGATATAGGTTGGCCGGTCAGTGAAATTGATATGATACCAATTCATCATCAGCGCTGCCTCATTTTCATTATTGCCACTCCATATGATGATAGAGGGATGAGATTTCAGTCTCTTGATCTGAAAATTAAAACATAAAATGATTTTCAAACAGTTGACATAAAAAAACTCAGAGCTATAATTACTCATAAAATTAGAGCCCTTGCATTTCTGCATATAAATTCTTATGTGCCAAAAACCTAATTTGAAAATGGCTAGTCATCTTAGCTGTAGGGAAATCTTTGAGATTCTTTTTAACTAGATTTTATAAACACTGATACATAGGGTTTCTCTTCTCTGCAGTATAAAAACTGAAGACAATAAAAGAGAAAAAGAAAATGAATAAATTCATCATTATGTGGATTGTCACAAAAAACCTTCCAGGAAATACAAAAGGCAGGAGACATTGTATTTTGGGGACTGGTTCCTAAGAACAAGTGGGAGTTTTGTGTGAAGAAATAAATGAGGCAAAGCAATCACTATCGCTGAAAGAGAACGGGGGTTCCTATGCAGTCTCCATCAATATCAGAAAACCAGAAGGAAAACTAGAAAAGGTTCCACAAAGCAAGTGAGTACTAGAGGTATGCTGGCAGTGAAAGACAAATATGGAATACTCTAACGGAAAACAGATTAGGGCAATCAGTGATGCCTTCTGAAATAACTATCAATGTCATGTCCTGAGAAATCAACTAACATATCTAATTATACAAGGGAAATTAGAGAATCTCCCTGCAAACTATGCCACATGAGGCCTGCCTAAACTGAGCTCATCTGGGCTGGCCCTGCTTAAAGGCAAAAGGGTCCATTTGTGCTATGTTTGCACTGGACAGACTCAGACATGTCCCTTCTAACACCCTGGGACATGGGCCCCAACAGAGAGCAATTAAATTCCTTTGAGAATGGCAGAGTGAGTCAATGGTCGAGAGAAATTCTTTTGGAGCATGTTTTGGCAATGTTATCGCATAGGTTCATTTTTACTGTAATGCATGATTACACTGACAGCCCCCCACTGATGTTCTCAGTGTGTTCTCCATTCAAGAGGCTCAGAAACTCACATATGTGAAATAGAGATGCACTGAAGGTATATTAAAAAGATTTTCATTTTTTAAAAAATTAAATCTTGTGTTTTTCTCAGCCAGCCGTATCAACACTATTTCCTTTTTTTGTCTTTGAACATACCCAGGAAAGGGACAGCTGCTACCGCCTGTGACTGACATATTTATGCCACTGATGAAAATACAAATATAAATCCTGAAGGTGTAAAAAGCTTCAGTGACACTGTGTTACACACAGCTTTCAAGCTGACTTAGAGTTGTGTGGTAAGCTTTACTTTAAAATTTTAACAAACTCTGCATAAAACAGTTCTCGTTATCTTTAATAATACTTCAAAGAACTGAAGATACATAGTGCTATATTTGAATTATTTATAGGAAAGAAAACTAAAAATAAAATTGAAATGCTTGCAACCATTGTATCTATAATTAATATGTTTAGTTATTCATTCATCTATTCATCTCTCCACTTTGTGAATAATCCACAGAGCGGGACACAGAGGGGAATGAGTCCTAGGCCTCAGGGAGATGACAATCTTGCAGGATGACAAATCCTTGAACAAGTAATTCAAGGTGTGATTTGTGTCACAAAAGGCAAAAGAAGAGTGACCTAATCTACATTTGCAGATAGAAAAAGGTTTTTCCCATGCTCAAGGTAAGAGGGGCCAAAAGAGAACAAAGGAGGTGGCCCACAAGGGCAGGGGATGGAAAGATGATCCAGGACATAGACAGCAAGAGGGAGATGGTGCCTGAAGTGCGGACCCCAGCAGGACGGGGTCCAGCACAAGAGGATCTTATACTTACCCAGAGGGCAAGAAGCTACCTCAGGGGAGCTGTTGGCAAGGGAAGGATTCAATTGTACTTTTTAAACCTTTTATTTTAAAATGAAACACAGTTACAGAAAACACATTATGACGTGGTGAATTATTATAAGGCAATCATCCTTGTAGCCACCACCCAGGACAGCCACACGGGAAGCCCTCCATGTGCCTCTTCCTAATCACAGCTCCTTCCTCTTCCAAAAGTAACCACTATCTTGAGTGTTATAGAAATCGCTTCCTTGCATTTCTGTATGGTTTTTCACAAAATATACATCTGCAGACACTATATTATGAACTCTAGATTTCAACACACTTGATGGATTCAATTCATTGACATCCTTATCCTTACTGAATCTTAAATTGTCCCCTTTTTGGTTGCTCAGAATCTCTCAAAATCCTTTTGATATAACTTTGATAACTTCCTTGTTATCTGTATGTTGAGATTTTCCAGGATCAGGGTTCTGAGCAGGAATGCAGTATGACTTAAAATGTGTCAGTGGAAGACGACGTTGGCAGCTATGTTGAGTATGTACATATTGAAAGAGACCAGTGCTAGGGAGCCCAATCAGAAAACAAATGCAATGATTGAGGAGAGAGAAAAACAGTATTTGAGCTAGAGTAGTAAGTATAGGAGTGAGAAAGTAAATACAAATACAAGTAACATTGGCATCAAAAAATTGTCTCAACTTTAAAACCAGTTGAATGTGGGAGGTGAGAAAAAAGAAAGTATCAATGACTTTCACATTTCCTGCTAAAAAGAAAAATGAAGACATGCTGAGTTAGTGGTGGTAGTGGGACAGCTGGCAGTATTTGTTATTTCTTTTATACTGCATGCCTTCCATATATTATCCTATTTAATCTTTGAAACAGTTTCATGAGGAGTGACATCACACCAGAGTTATAGATACAGAAATTGAGGCTCAAGAGGAAAGTGATCTCCCTAAGGTGGCAGGCTCACCATTCAAGAAGAAATATCAAAATATGTGTTCTTTGTATATCAACATTGCAAAAAATCTGGCAGACAGTTGGACATGAGAAATTGAAATCAGAGTCGATAATGACCCACATTGCAGCTTTACCTGAGGTTACCAAGAAAATGGATTGGTTTCCTTCTTTAACGTGTTGCAGAGCTCTATCGAAACTCATTATGTTTGCACACTCTTGCAAACTCTTTACAAAGTAGGGGTGATCTCCTGGTGCAGTGATCATTTCTAATGGATGCTAATGAATCAGTCCAATGTTTCCATAGTATTTTACTAACATAAGATACATTCACAAGTTGGTTCCAAAACTGTATTTTGGGAGTACATCATGATTCAGAATTTTCTTGTATTGTCAAGCATCCCACTCTGATTCTACTTGGAAACCCATGCCACACACTTAATATTTAGGGGAGAGGAAATGTAATGCAATCTGTATTTCAAAGCATGATTATCCCCTAAACAGATCTTATTGCAGAAATAAGTATATTCAGCACACAGCTGATAAACCTCAGATCTGTAGCTAAAACTATCAGTTGATAATATTATATAAACACCATTGCCATTTGTAAAAAGAAGATAGTCCAGGATCATCTAATATACTTCCTGTGCCAGACCTGGAGTCAGCCATTTCTCTAAGAAGCTTTTCTCTTAACAGGAAAGAGCATTTCAATGTAAGAATACTCAATACTACAGTGTGGGGCATTATTTCTAGGTCTTTTCAGTGGACAGAAAAAGCACATAATCACTTCCTTGCATTTATATATCTGTGAATATAAATATAAATGTCAACATGTGGAATCCAAAATAAATCAAGGAATAAATTATCAATTTAAAATTTTCTCCTGAGCAATTCAAACAGTGGCATTGCTGTTTGCTGAGGTGAAAACTGCAGAAGAAGCAAGATTGGGGGAGGCAATACACATTTGGTTTGTACATATTACATTTCAGATGCCTGTTAAACCTCCAAGCAGAGGCACCAGGTAGGCAGCTGGATGTAAGAAAGAGGAATTCAGCAGAGAAATCAGACCTGGGAATAAATCTGGTAGTCACCAGCCAATAGATGATGGTAAACCCATGATACTGGGTAGAATCGCCTAGGTTGTCAATTACCTGACTGTGTAATTATTCATGGGATTTAGTAGATAACAAGCATCAAAAATGAAGCAAGATTTTTAAAAAGGCAAAACTAAAACATATAATGTGTTTTCTTTCTTCTTGGAAGGGAAATAACATACCTGGTAAGCAACTTCTGCTCTCACTGAATCCAGGAAGCCCTGATCAGTTGGATAAAGGGCACAGGCAAACATAAAATCCTGCCACACCTAGCAAATCAGATAAAAGGTAATGTAACACTTCCATAAGTTTTATTACACAGAAGAAAGTCTTTATTCTGAGCTCTAGGCATTATCTTTCACATAAATGAAAAATCAAGTTGGCCCGATGAGTGTGATCATTGGGGGACCATTATGCATAAAGGCAACCAGGAAACATATCACAGACAGTAGGACTTCCTAGAGCTGCACAAAAGTGTACAGAAACCCAAGAAGAGAAAATCCTAGGCAGGTATAAAAGAAAGGGAAGATGGAAGAATTTGAAAAAGGAAAAAATGTGTGGAAGGGACACAAAATGAGGCTTCCCTCCAGCCCCTCCTCACTCCTAATTCATTCCGATTTTCACCAGGCATTTGGTATTAAGAGATGCACCTTAATAACAAAGGTATTAAGAATACCTTTGGTTAAGACTTAACGACTGTTAAGAATCATATTTCATTTACAAAGAGTTAACTTTTCATAGACAAAAGGATTACTATATGGACAATTTAGTAATGAAGCCATGTGAGTCCCTTTCTAAGGAGGCTGGGTGATGCAATGGTTAAGAGCGTAGCCCCAGCTGGGTGCTGTGGCTCATGCCTATAATCCCAGCACTTTGGGAGGCCGAGGAGGGCAGATCACCTGAGGTCAGCAGTTCGAGACCAGCCTGGCCAACATGGTGAAACCCCAGCTCTATTAAAAGTACAAAAATTAGCTGGATGCTGATTTACTAAAAATACAAAATTTAGTACAGGCCTATAATCCCAGCTGCTCCAGACGTTGGGGCAGGAGAATCCCTTGAACTCGGGGTGAGGGAGGGTGCAGTGAGCTGAGATCGTACCACTGCACTCCAGCCTGTGACAGAGTGAGACACCGTCTCAAAAATTAAAAATTAGAAAAAATTTAGAAAAACAATATAAAACACACCTTTTCTTAATTTCATATTTTTCTTCTCTTTAGGTTTCGTCAGATCTCCTTTAAGTGTTTTAAATATTTTATTTTCTTTTATATGCATATCTAATATCACAAAGAAAATTATTTTAAAAGTAGGTATATGTATACTGGGATATAAATAATTTATAGGACATCTATCATTTAAAAATAAATAATTATGGTAGTTGCTATCACCTATGGCTCTGGGTTTATAAGATGCCATTTATTCCTATAGCCCAAAATGGAATATCATTCCTGGCTCTGAGACAGGAAGGAAGGGGCAATTGCACCATTCAGAACGTTGGCAGTCAAACTGAGGATATAGTAACTTATCAATACATCAAACACTATCGACTTCTCACCATTATTCCTAGTTCATCACAGAGTTCATAGAATTCATCCTGCTCATAAATTCCTCCTCCCCAAACCCGAAGAGTATTCATGTTAGCATCCACAGCAGACTGCAAAAGGAGCTGTAACCTGTAAAAGACATTTTATAAATAAATCCTAATTTGGAAAAAAAAAATTGTGGCAAATAAACATATTTCTAAATGTCTTTAGAAAAACATACTCTAAAATCATGATGGTTTGGTTGTAATACAAATTAATGGAAGTAGGATAAAATTAGGTACACATTAACTGTACCCACATAAACAGACAGAAAAAGTATGGGTGATATCTTTACCTACTAAATTTTCAGTAACATTATTATACTATTTTTAAAATTAAAATTTTGTTTTATATTTTTTCCTATAAAAATACAGTTGTGAGTTGCGGTCTAGTAGTCGTTGGTGACAGTGCGACGGCTCGCTGTTGCTCTGAAGCAGGCGAGCCAGCTGCCCAGGAAAGGAGGAAAGTGGTAGAAGCTGACTCCAGAGGAGCCCTAGCAGGTCTTTAGTACGTTTGTGCAGCAGATTTAAAGACTAAGAGACAGACTGCCTCATCCCTGCAGGAAGAAAAAACAGGAAGAAGAAAACAAAAAAAAAACTCAACATGGAAAATGTCCCCAAGGAAAACAAAGTTGCGGAGAAGGCCCCAGTGCAGAATGAAGCTCCCACTTTAGGAGGTGGTGAAGACAAGGAGCCTGAAGGAAATATTAGAGGGGTTCAGGCTCCACGTGCCCAGGATTTTGGAGAGGATGTGCCCAATAGGCTTGTCGATAACATTGATATGATAGACGGAGATGCAGATGATATGGAACGGTTCATGGAGGAGATGAGAGAGCTAAGGAGGAAAATTAGGGAACTTCAGTTGAGGTACAGTCTGCGCATTCTTATAGGGGACCCCCCTCAGCATGATCATCATGATGAGTTTTGCCTTATGCCTTGAATCTTGAAGTTAGTAATCATAAAATCCCTGCTTTCCAAATTCGCATTTTTCCTGGTGTACCTTTAATGTGAACCTTTTGGCATTCTTCTGCCATTTTCTGATTAGAGATTGCATTTAGACCTAGTGTGTAAGTTTTTCTGTCAGAAGAGGATTTTCATCAACTTTCATGGAAAGATGTTTATTGCACCCTGTAAAGTTAATAAAGCAATTTAAAAGTAAAAAAAAAAAAAAAAATACAGTTGTAAGCCTTGGAAAGTATCCGCTAATTCTATATAATCCCTCCAAACTATAAAACAAAATCAAGACTTGAGTATTAGTGCCTATCACCGCTATCTCCTTGTATAGAATTCCACCAGCCCAGGATTTCTTTCTCTAGTAAATTTCCTTTCTACTTTTTCCAATTCCTATTCACATAACCCTCAGGAAAATCTAGAAACTTACAGGCAGCTTCAGAGCATGTACCCTCCCTCCATCCCCAGAACACTGCTCAAGCCAAATGACAGGCTGGGCAGACCCAGGGCACTGTGGGCTCTGCACAGGCACCGCAGGCAGGCTTGCCAATTGGCCCAGCCAGGCTGAACCACCACAGCCAACCCAGCCCCAGCCAGGAGGAGAGAGGAGCATTTGAAAAGGAGAAGATAGAGCCAATTATCTCATGTCTATGTCTGAAGAAAAATTTCATTTTCTTATGAAATCTAAATAGACATGTTTTAAAGTAAAAGGAAATTACCACAACTTTTAGAAAAAAATCCGGGTTTAGTTACTGACATTTACATTCTAAACATCAAATAATAAACTACAATGCACACTTATACATTTGTAAATATGCTAAAATGTTATTTAACTTAGATAATAAATAAGTTTAAATGTGTTTATTTTCATTTCATAAAGTTTATTTTCAGCATCAAAAAGATGTAAGTTTACAGATCCAATTAGAAAATATTACTTTTTCCAAAGTTCTATTCTTGCGGTCTCAGAAAAACAATTTTATTTTTTTCCCTAGAACTGTTAAGATCATATTTTTTAAAAATAAATTGTATTATACATATTTAAGGTATACAACATGATGTTATGGAATACATATAGATAGTTAAAAATAACTATAGTGAAACAAACTAACATGCTCGCTGTGCTACATTAGGAGTCCCAACCCCCAGGCCACAGACTAGACCATGGACCAGGCGGCCATGGACCAGCACGAGGTGAGCAGCAGGTGAGCAAGTGTTACTACCTGACCTCCTGTCAGATCAGTGGCACATTAGATTCTTAAAGAAGCAGGAACCCCATTGTGAACTGTGCATGCGAGGGATCCAGGTTGCATGCTCCTTATGAGAATCTAATTCCTGATGATCTGAGGTGGAACAGTTTCATCACAAAACTATTCCCCCACCCCCTGCCCCCAATCCGTGGAAAAACCGTCTTCAATGAAACTGGTCCTTGGTGCCAAAAAGGCTAGGGACTGCTGTCCTACATAGTTACCCACTCTTTCTGTGTTTGTGGCCAGAGTAGCCAAAATCTACCCATTTAGCATGAATCCCATAAATAGCACAATTTTTTTTTTCTCCACAGTCCTAGGGCACATCAGATCTCTGGACTTGTTCTCCTTCATATCTGCTACATTGTATACTCTGACCAACAGCTCCCACTTTCCTTCCCACCCTCCATAACCACACCCCCACAACACAAAAGATTTCTTCTAGTTCTTTTGTTAAGACAAAAGTAGAAAAATATGCAAGTATTGAGACTGCTGGCAGGACGGCCAAATAGGAACAGCTCTGGTGCACAGCTCCCAGCGAGAGTGACACAGAAGGCGAGTAATCTCCACATTTCCCACTGAGGTACCTGGTTCATCTCATTGGGACTGGTTAGACAGTGGGTGCAGCTGAAGGAGGGTAAGTCAAAACAGGGTGGGGCATCACCTCACTTGGGAAGTGCAAGGGGCCAGAGAACTCCCTCTCCTAACCAAGGGAAGCCATTAAGGACTGTTCCTGGCACTACAGCCCAGATACTGTGCTTTTCCCACTGTCTTCATAACCCACAGATCAGGAGATTCCCTCTGGTGCCTACAACACCAGGGCCCTGAGTTTCCAGCACAAAACTGAGCATCTATTGGGGAAGACACCAAGCTAGCCACAGCAGTTTTCTTTTTTTCATACCCTAATGGCACCTGGAACACCAGTGAGACAAAACTGTTCACTCCCCTGAAAAAGGAGACTGAAGCCAGGGAGTCAAGTGATCTGGCTCGGCCGGGTCCCACACCCACAAAGACCAGCAAGCTAAGTTTCGCTGGCTTGAAATTCTCGCAGCCAGCACAGTAGTCTGAGCTCAACCTGGGAGGTTCAAGCTCCTCTGTGGGGGGAGGGGTGTCTGCCATTGCTAAGGCTCAAGTAGGAGGTTTTAACCTCACCTGTGTAAACAAAGTTACAGGGAAGTTTGAACTGAGTGGAGACCACTCAGTTCAGCAAGGCCTCTGCAGGCAGACTGTGTCACTAGACTCCCTCCTCACTGGGCAGGGCATCACTGAAAAAGGGCAGCAGTCCTTCAGGGACTTATAAATAAAGCCTCCACCTTCCTGGGACAGAGCACCTGGGGAAAGGGGAAATTGTGGGTACAGCTTCAGCAGACTTAAACATCCCTGCCTGGCAGCTGTAAAGAGAGCAGCGGGTCTCTCAGCACAGCGTTCTAGCTCTGATAAGGAACAGACTGTCTCCTCAAGTGGCTCCCTGACCCCCATGTATCCTGACTAGCAGACACCTTCCAGCATGGGCCAACAGACACCTCAGATAGGAAAGCTCTGGTCGGCATATGGCAGGTACCCTTCTGGGACGAAGCTACCAGAGGAAGGAACAGGCACCAATCTTTGCTGTTCTGCAGCCCCTGCTAGTGATTCCCAGGTAAGCAGGGTCTGGAGTAGACCTCCAGCAAACTCCAGCAGACCTGCAGCAGAGGGGCTGATGTTAGAAGGAAAACTAATAAACAGAAAGAAATAGTTTCAGCATCAACAGAAAGGATGTCCACTCAGAGACCCTATCCAAAATCACCAGCTTCAAAAACCAAAGGTAGATAAATCCACAAAGATGGGAAGAAACCAGCACAAAAAAAGGCTGAAAATTCCAAAGATCAGAATGCCTCTTCTTCTCCAAGAGATCACAAATCCTCACCAGCAAAAGAACAAAACTGGATGGAGAATGAGTTTGACAAACTGACAGAAGCAGGCTTCAGGAGGTAGGTAATAAACTTCTCCGAGCTAACGGAGCATGTTCTAACCCAATGCAAGAAAGCTAAGAACCTTGGAAAAAGAGTAAATGAAATGCTAACTAGAATAACTACTTTAGAGAAGAACATAAATGACCTGATGGAGCTGAAAAACACAGCACAAGAACTTCGTGAAGCATACATAAGTTTCAATAATCATATAAATCAAGTGGAAGAAAGGATATGAGAGATTGAAGATCAACTCAATGAAATAAAATAAGAAGGCAAGATTAGAGAAAAAAGAGTGAAAAGAAATGAACAAAGAAATGAATTATGTGAAAAGACCAAATCTACGTTTGATCAGTGTACCTGAAAATGACAGGGAGAACGAAATCAAGTTGAAAAACACTCTTCAGGATATTATCCAGGAGAACATCTCCAGCCTAGCAAGACAGGCTAACATCCAAATTAAGGAAATACAGAGAACACCACAAAGATACTCCTCAAAAAGAGCAACCACAAGACCCATAATCGGCAGATTCACCAAGGTTGAAATGAAGGTAAAAATGCTAAGGGAAGCCAGAGAGAAAGGTAGAGTTACTCACAAAGGGAAGCCCATCAGACTCACAGGAGATCTCTTGGCAGAAACCCTACAAGCCAGAAGAGATTGGGGGCCAATATTCAACATTCTTAAAGAAAAGAAGTTTCAACCCAGAATTTCACATCCAGCCAACCTAAGCTTCATAAGCAAAGGAGAAATAAAATCCATTACAGACAAGCAACAACTGAGAGATTTTTGTCACCACTAGGCCTGCCTTACAAGAGCTCCTGAAGGAGGCGCTAAACATGGAAAGGAACAACCAGTACCAGCCACTGCAAAAACATACTAAATTGTAAAGTCCATCAATGCTATGAAGAAACTACATCAACTGATGGGCAAAACAACCAGCTAGCATCATAAGGACAGGATCAAATTCACACATAACAATATTAATCTTAAATGTAAATGGCCCAAATGCCCCAATTAAAAGACACAGACTGGCAGATTGGATAAAGAGTCAAGATCCATCGGTGTATTCTATTCAAGAGACCCATCCCACATGCAAAGACACACATAGGCTCAAAATAAAGGGATGGAGGAAGATTTGCCAAGCCAATGGAAAGCAAAAAAAAAAAAAAAAAAAGAACCCTTTTCACAAGATGGCGCCGAAAGCGAAGAAGGAAGCTCCTGCCCCTCCTAAAGCCAAAGCCAAAGCGAAGGCTTTAAAGGCCAAGAAGGCAGTGTTGAAAGGTGTCCACAGCCACAAAAAAAAAGAAGATCCGCATGTTACCCACCTTCCGGCGGCCCAAGACACTGTGACTCCGGAGGCAGCCCAAATATCCTCGGAAGAGCGCCCCCAGGAGAAACAAACTTGACCACTATGCTATCATCAAGTTTCCGCTGACCACTGAGTCCGCCATGAAGAAGATCGAAGACAACAACACACTTGTGTTCATTGTGGATGTTAAAGCCAACAAGCACCAGATCAAACAGGCAGTGAAGAAGCTCTACGACAT
>PVKV010012055.1:0-67549 GCA_004027835.1 Alouatta palliata | reverse complement strand
CACAAGAACAGAAAATCAAACACCACGTGTTCTCACTCATAGGTGGGTGTTGAACAATGCGAACCTGTGGACACAGGGAGGGGAGCATCACACACTGGAGTCTGTCGGGGGAAATAGGGGAGGGACAGCGGGGGGTGGGGAGTTGGGGAGAGATAGCATGGGGAGAAATGCCAGACATAGGTGATGGGGAGGAAGTCAGTAAATCACATTGCCATGTGTGTACCTATGCAACAATCTTGCATGTTCTTCACATGTACCCCAATACCTAATATGCAATAAAAAAAAAAAGTAGAGTGGAAAAAAAAAAAAGAAAGTGGCCTTTAGGTGAGAAGGGATACCTCTGGCTAATAGTCAGCAAATAAACCAAGAACTTGGTCCTACAACCACAAGGAATTAGTTTTGATCAACAACCTGAATGTACCTGGAAGGAATTCTTTCCGAAAACCTCTAATAAGGACTGTATCCATGCCAACAACCTTGATTTTAGCCTTTTCTAAGGCTTGTTTTTCTTCCCTTAAACTTTAAGTTCCAGCATACATGTGCCATATGTGCAGGTTTGTTACATTAGTAAATGTGTGCCATGGTGGTTTGCTGTACAGATTAATCCATCATCTAGGTATTAAACTTAGCATCCATTAGCTATTCTTCCCCGTGCTCTTCCCCCAACTAAGTACTCCCCGACCTGACAGGCCCCAGTGTATGTTGTTCCTCAAGTGTGTCTCATGTATACTCATTGTTGAGCTCCAACTTATAAGTGAGAATATGGAGTGTTTTTTTTTTTTTTTTTTAAATCTGTGTTAGTTTGTTTTTAGCTGTATACATGTCCCTGCAAAGGATGTGATCTCATTCCTTTTTATGGTTACGTAGTATTCCATCATGTTTATGTACCACATTTTCTTTATCCCATCTATCTTGAATCGGCATTTGAGTAGATTTCATGTCTTTGCAGTTTTGAATAGTGCTGCAGTGAATGTACACATGCATGTATCTTTATAATAGAATGATTTACATTTGTGGTATATATCCAGTAATGGGATTGCTGTGTAAAATGGTATTTCTGGTTCTAGATCATTTAGGAATTGCCACACTGTCTTCCATGATGGTTGAACTAATTTGCATTCCCACCAACAGTGTAAAAGTGTTCCTTTTCTCTGAAACCTCACCAGCATCTGCTGTTCCTTGACTTTTTAATAATTGCCATTCTGATGGGCATGAGATAGTATCTCATTGTGGTTTTGAGATTGCATTTCTCTAATGATCAGTGATTTTGGGCTTTTTTTCATATTTGTTGGCTGCATGAATGTATTCTTTTGAGAACTGCCTGTTCATGTCCTTTGCCCACTTTTATTGGGGTTGGTTTTTTTCTTGTAAATTTAAGTTCCTTGTAGACTCCGAATATTAGACTTTGTCAGATAGATAGATTGCAAAAATTTTCTCCCATTCTGTAGGTTGTCTGTTCACTCTGATGATAGTTTCTTTTGCTGTGCAGAAGCTCCTTCATTTAATTAGATCCCATTTGTCAATTTTTGCTTTGTTGCAGTTGCTTTTTGCATTTTTGTCTTCAAATCTTTGCCCATGCCCCTGTTCTGAATGTCATTGCTCAGGTTTTCTTCCAGGGTTTTTATATAGTTTTGGGTTTGATATTTAAAGCCTTTGATACATCTTCAGATAATCTTTGTATATAAGGTGTGAGAAAGGGGTCCAGTTTCAATTTTCTGCATACAGTTAGCCAGTTCGCCCAACATGACTTTTTAAACAGGGAGTTCTCTTCCCATTGCTTGTTTTTGTCAGGTTTGTTGAAGATGAGATGGTATATATGGGCACTCTGTCTTCTAAGATCTTTGCTGGGCTTTTGTCATATATAAATTGTGAGTTAATAAATTTGTGTTGTTTGAAGTTCTAAGTTGGTGGTAATTTGTTATGGCAGGGATAATAAAATTAACATAACTGGTTTGCATATATTGCTTAAATTTTAAATAGGTAGTAAATTGTAGAATTATGGGGGCATGGATGGCATGGAATGGAATATAAAGTGAGGAAGTTTCATAAGCAATTTTTTTTCCCACAGTGTTATGTAACAATGTCTCCAGATAAAATTATCCCAAAACCTCACACATCACCTCTGAAACCAGATTGTATGATAATAGGCATAAGAAGCACTTCAGTTGGGTACTGCACTTGACAGAATCAAACTTCTCTAAAAAACAGGTTTCACAGTAGCTCTTTTTATTATAAATTACCTCCATTTGTGTCATAATATTATATTCCGCAAACTGATATTCTTTATTAGTAGTATTAAAATCTTAGTTTTTATTTCTGTTGATTTTGTTGCAATAATTTCTTTGTATGTCTGTAGTCACTCTTTTGTATTTGATATTTCTAAGTCACTGTTTTTTCAGGTGCCTCATATATCGCATGTAGTTGCTTTATTTTTCACTGTGAAATATAATCTTTTCCTATTAATATGTGAATTTTTATCACTAACATTTGCCTGAATAATAAATATGCTTTGCTTAATTTCTGTCATCTCAATTTGTTTTTCATTTGTTTGTTTGAGACTGAGTCTCACTGTGTTACCCAGGCTGGAGTGCAGTAGGGCAATCTTGGCTGATTGTAAACTCCGCCTCCTGGGTTCAAGCAATTCTGTGCCTCAGCCTCTCGAGTAGCTGGGATTACAGGCGCCGGCCCCCATGCCTGGCTAGTTTTTGAATTTTTAGTAGAGAGGAGGTTTTACCATGTTGGTCAGCCTGGTCTCGACCTCCTGCCCTCAGGTGATTCAATTGCCTCAGCCTCCCAAAGTGCTGGGATTACAGGTGTGAGCCACTGCATCCAGCCTTGTTTTCTGTTTTAAAAGTTTCTTTCTCTGTTTTGAATCTGTAGCTGTTATCATTTTTAAATGTTTTTTCATCTCTCAGGGAATTTTGAGGTTTACAGTTTTTTAAGCATTGTCTTTATAATATTATGTAAAATGTTTAAGCCATTATGTAATTTTTTGAATTGTAAAAATGAAACAGTGACTCTTGATTCCTAAAAGAAGAAGAAATTTTCTCATAAAATAATGTTATGAGGTGTATTTGGCAGAAAAATTATTAGAGAGATAATCTGTATACAATCTCTTGATTTTCATATTTGTCATTCATGTCTGCCTACTTCGCATTATTTTTATAGAAGAAATAAAAGCACGTGAGTTCAGTTTCCAGGCACTTGTATAACATGGAGTTTTCCATTGCTGATATGTTGACATAATACATCTGTTATTAAGTAGGGAGCAATAACAGTGTGGTAGTATGTAAATTGGCTCCTTTTCAATGCATCAAAATGAGAGACAGATTTGAAATTTATTCTGGCATTCATAAAATGTTTTCATACTGTATTTACATACCAGATCGACTTTTCTAATTCTTGATTTCTCTAGGATCCATCTCTCAGGTGGTAAGTTATCAGAAAATGTGGAAAACAGCTAAATTATTGTCTATAAATTCAGTGCCAAAAAGTTATTTTTCAGTGTGTAACTCACATAATTTTTATTGTAGCTCCTACTTGTTTAGCTTAGAAATTTCAAAGAGAGTCACTATAATAAAAATAACAGTTGAAAGTCTCAATAAAATTCTGTAACATAAAGACTTTCATTGTTTTCTCATTGCCTATAAGATCAATAGTAAACTTCTTAATATATTTTACAAGATCCTTCTCAAGATACTGACCTGTTTCATTCACATCCCCACTTCTGTATTTTAAAATTCTGCCTTTATCCATATTATTTCTTCTGTGTAGAATGCCTTTTTTTTCCTTCTCCATGTGGCGAAGTCCCACTTTTCTACCAAAGTGAATTCATGTTTTCTTTTATGCATTCATAACACCTTTTATATGTTCCTCTTTTATACACATATTTATTCTGGGTTTCTCTCATTGCAGTATAGGGCAAAAGCCATGTGCTATTTATTTTGGTCTCCATTATGAGGCACTGTGTTAAAGGAACTTCCCAGGTTGGCTGAGGGCTTTGTTTCAAGGAAGTGACTTTTCCTCCTCTGGCAGGCTAGTAGCTTTGTTTCCAGTCTTCCTGCCTCTCCCTCTCAGAGGCTTTGTTCAAGGGGGTGACATTTCTGGCCTCTGGCCCTTGGAAGCCGAAGCTCAGTGACTCAGGGTTTTAAAACAGTAACCAATCCGGTAAAGGATTCAAAGATCAATTAACCCAGAGAAAATTTGAAAAACTCTCTTTCGTTGGACAAGAACAAGAATGGGGAGAGAATAATGCAGGGGTGAAAGCTCAAGCCTTCCACGACTATAGCAGATCCTCCTTCCACAGGGTGGAAGCTGTCCTTTTGCTCTGCTTAATAAACAAAACTGCACTACCACACACACTTTGGGTCCGTGACTGTATCTATCCCAGTTCTGTCAGAGCTGTCACTCACCATGACAACCCCTTCCCCATTCTTCGGGGTTGGTGAGGCCAAGAATCTGAGTTCCGGAGAATCCAGTTGCAGCTAATCCAGTTACATTTATAACACAAAGTGTGTTTTGGAAATTCACCTACACACACACACACACACACACACACATATACACAAAAAATTATTCAGTTAAAGTTGTGTAAATAAATGTGTTTATGTTAGCACTTTTCACTCTTCTCTGTGCCCCAGGAGCCTGGAATCTTTTGACTGCATCAGTAGGTTCTGTGGCTTTCTAAGGTCTACCTTCCTTGTTGACTAATGAATAAACAGTGAAGGGAAATTTGAGAATGGGTTTTCCTTCCCTGCTTGTGTCACTGTAGATTAGCTGTGTACTGCTACTGAAGGCAGTGGCTTATGTTGTATCTCCTGCTGCTACAAATACTTTTTTTTGATCTCTCCTACCTACTCCTCTGCTTGATTCATCAAGTTTAGTGGTGATAGATCCACCGTGCTGTTATTAGTCCAGGACACCGCACCTTTCCTTATTACTCACACGTTTGTAACTAGTTTCTTTTTCATACTTCACCAAATTACCCAATTTTCCCTTAATTACCCAATGTTTTCAAATTGTCCTCACTTTCTTCTTCAGACTTTGACTGAGACAGTCATTGGTACAGCCATGCCTCTCATGTCGAGGTTGAACGGCTAATATGAAAGCAATGAGACCCTGAGATATTGTAAATACATACTTTGTCAGTCACAGATGAAACTGATGTATATTAAGTCACAAAATGTGTAAACTCTTTTTCTGAGGGAAGAAATTCTTCTCTCCATTCCCTGCATTTGAGTGAACCAACATTTCCAATTGCATATTAGCCTTTCAGTAATTGCCTTTGGGAGTGTTCATTCACAGTGGCACACTCACACTCCTCAGGACATTCCCCAGCACCCCACATTGCTTTTCCAGGCATAAAAAGAGTTAGAACTAACATAGTGCAGATAATGACACACAAGGTCTGATCTGCAAGGAGTTAACACTATACATTGAAAGACTTGCAGCACCTTACTGACTTATCATCTTGAGTCTAGGGAACATATATGCAAATAGATTTTGAGGGTATTAAACTAAGGAAATTAAAATGTAAGACTTGATCAGGTGGAATTAATACTGGGGGGCTCATTCAGAAAGTGGAATATAATATGTTGAATCAAAGACCTGGAGGTGGCATTAGCATTTACTATGTTGGTCCCCAACATTTCAGCCTCAACAGCAATCTATAATCAAGGGGATTGAAATGCTGAAAATTTCATTTCATATGGTAGAGTTTCATATGGAACTCACTATGGTTAAGTGGACCTATTATGTGCAACATGCTCTTTCTACCTAGCCTAAGCATCTGGTAGGGTTCAGATGACACACCCTTCACCAGGGTATTTAAAAAATACACTAAAAAGGGACACTAGCCTTCTTAAAAGCTCGTGGTAGTTCAATCTTTGAACTACCCTCTGTAGTTCAAAAGTGTTGATGGGGTTATTGCACTGGAATTGGGCTTTCAAGTTTCAGTGGGAAGAACAAGATTACAGAATGGAGAGGGCAAATATATAGCTTAACTCTAGGAGATAAGGTGGGCAGAGTTATCAAAATAATCTACACTGGATTGAAAGATAATTAGAATAGCTCACTCAAAGAGATCTACCAAATAGCTGCTTGATCAGTGTCTTAGGAAGGTGCTTCTTGATTTATATATAATATGTATAACATATATCAAGATTTGTATTGATTCAGTATATTATTACAAAATAAAACTACATATAACACTAGACTCACATGGTAAATTCTAATCATACTCACTATTTGCTGTAGTTATATTCTATTAAGTTGCCATGAACACTTAATGAATATTGTAGTATTGCTCCAAAGGTAAATACAGAGATAAGTTCTTGTAAGCTTCTGTTCACAATATTGTCATCAACTAATTATTATATAACCCTATTTAATGTGTTTTGTTTAAAGGCACCTTATTTACTATATATAGTTGATTCATTAACACTGAACTCATGGCCAACAGCACTATAGTTTACATATATGTAAAATTTATCTAACACACTGTTTTCTTCGTAAAGCATGTCACAGCCTTCTTGAATTTAGGAACACTATACAGCAGTTCAGCTCTGGGCTTAGGAGTCATTGTAAACAGCAAAATCATCAATAAGAAGCATAACAGTGTGAAAAATGTGACACAAATATACTGAGAAAAGAACACTGGTTTACGTATGAAAGGTGAAACAAGGCAGAAAATCATCTAGTTTAAACTCAGCTGCGAAGTTTCAGGTGACCATTTTTTTTACACTTTGCACATGTTAGCAAATGACTGCAAAACTCCATGACTAGTGATTTGGGGTTATAAATAAGTTTTATAAAGGAAGATGGATTTACAGATACGAACTGGGAGGATAACACTGATCACACACACACACACACACACACACACACACACACACACAATTTTAGGTCTGATGGGAAGAATTCTAACATGCATTGCCATTGTTGAGATTCACAGCCTTTTTTCTGTGTCTTCGAACTAAGGCAGTTTACATATCAAGGGTTCATTTTTGAGATAGAGTTTAGGGTCATTTGAAGAAAATCACTGTAGATCATACATCTTCACCCAACCTTTGCCCAGACAAATCTGTAGCCATTTACCAAGGTGACTACGCACTCATGAAAGTGAAACATCTAGAATTTTCAGAGCTTAATAGATACTGGTTTTGAATTGATGCCAATCCTCAATACCACTATGATCATCCAGTCATAATAAAGTCTTATGAAGGTGAAGAAATGAGTTGACCAATTCTGTTTAACGGTTGGTCCAGTGGCACTGTATGTTCCCGTTCATCTTCCCTCCTATGTTCATTGGAGCCCAACGTCTAGGGGGCCTGAGGTGGCTGGGAGCTGGTATATCAGCACTGCCCTGAATGTGTGCACACACAGTTGGGCTGCAATAGCATCCAGGTTCAGTTCTGGGCTCCCGCTTGTCCCCAGCTGCCACTGGCTTGATGGAGCATGAAGTTCTGGCTGTTCCTCTGCAGCTGGTGTGATGGCGGCGGCCACTCCAGAGGGCCTGCCACTGCCATCAATGAGACAATAAGAACCATACCTGGAATCTATAGGATTCATTGGGGTGCTTCCTACTACTTTCTGGCCCAGTAGGCTTGATCAATAGAAAATTTAAGCAGAGTAATAAAGACAGGATCTCCAGGAACTCAGGCATTACAAGACTGAGGGTTTGGTTTGACCCAGTAGGTTTATAAACACTTCCTGCAGAGGTGATGCCAGAAATAGGAGAAAGGATGTACTTTGCAGTAGAACAAAATTTTGATTACCAAATTAAACCTTATGATTAGTTACTGATGCAGGGATTACAGCAGTACTGCTTTGTTACTTAATTTTTTTCCTTTCTCCATTGTATCCTCTGCTACCATATTCAGTGGTCATTTGTCATGGCTAAAATTTTAAGTTTCAGGTTGGAGTTTGTTCAGATTGACATAAACCCATGCTATTATAGTGACACCTTTCTGGATATATGTGTGCCCATGTGGATCCACTCTCCACCTTTCTTTCTGCTTTCTGCTCTCTGCTCCAGGAGGCTGGCCTATATGGACTGCATTAACAAGCTCTCTACTCCTCTAGCTTCCAATTGGGTTTGGCTATTGGGAGCTACCAGCCAAATTATTAGGTCGTAAAAGACATCGAGGTCATGGTACCCTTGGTGTTGTCTGCAGCGTCACTAGAAATGGACTACATACCTTTTAAAAATCCACAGCTCCTCTCAGGTAGCCCTTGCCCAAAGCTCCTAGTAGTTGTTGGGTAACAGTAATTAATTAAGGCATACTAGGGGCTGTGGGTAATAGTGTATCCCTGCTGTTGCTATTTCCAGGATACTTCACACACCCTGTTGAGTTTCTAACCCTACCTACACATGTATAAATAGTTTCTGTATTGTAAACCTCAATTATTCTGTTTGAGCATGTCAGGTCCTTCCTGCCAGGTCCTTCCTGCCAGGTCCCTGTTTCATTTATCAGTATTTATAAAATAAAGTTAGCAAGCAATTAAGGAAGGCTGTAAGTTCTTTAAAGTGATTTTGTGTATACAAATAGAATACCTTTTCAAATATTTTAGCTAAAATTAAATTTTGACAGTAAAATGGCCAGAAATTAAATATCAAATAATAAGATATCAGTTATGGTATTTTTTAAATATAGAGGCTTGTTTTCACATGAGTCTTTTCATGGATTTGGAAGAAGAGAGTGTATCATTCATAAGAGACAAGCAAAAGAGAACTTTTAGATATAACTGAGTTTATTCTTTTTTTTTTTTTTTTTTTTTTGAGTTGGAATTTTGCTCTCGTTGCCCAGGCTGGAGTGCAATGGCACGATCTCAGCTCTCTGCAACCTCTGCCTCCTGGGCTCAAGTGATTCTCTTGCGTCAGCCTCCTGAGTAGCTGGGATTGCAGGCATGCACCACTGCACCCAGCTGCTTTTTGTATATTTAACAGAGACAGGGTTTCTCCATGCTGGTCAGGCTGGTCTTGAACTCCTGACCTCAGGTGATCTGCCCACCTTGGCCTCCCGAAGTGCTGAGATTACAGGTGTGATGTCCTTGGTTGTTCATCCTTACCTTTTCTTTTTCTCTATCCGAGTTCTTCTGCTTCTCGTTATTTTCTAATCCTTTTATTGTTTTTTTCCATCTCCATCGACCCTGCCTAAATTTGCTGGTAACACTTAGACACAGTTATTCTTTCGTCTTGTAGCATTCTGAACTTTTTTGAAACTTGATTTCTGGTTTGGGAAGAGAAGATCCTTTGTCAGTTTGACCAAAAAGGAGAAACAGAAGGTAATTGGTACTTCACTTAAATAATGTTCTTCACCCAAGATTAAGGTTATTGAAATATATCCTTGAATTTTGTAATTTTCATATGACAGAGAAAAAATGACTAACTTGTTGGGTACAGGATTGAATGAATAAAATGATTGTTTTCAGCAATGATTCTCATTCCTTGTGGAGTTTTTAGAATTTTAAAGTTTTAATCAATTATTATGGCATAATGTATTTGATTTTGTATTCTTCTTCTTTCCTGTAAAGTATTATTTATTAAATAAATAAATCAATATAGCAAAAGGAAAAGTTACTTTAATACTAAACTAAATATGTTAAGATTTTTCACGTACTCCCAATCTTGAGATAAATAGAACTGTTTTGAGGTGTTGGAAAGTCAGGAAAATGAGATACAAAGTATAGCTTTTGTTTCATATTGGATACCAGTTTGCTTTGTGGATAAGGAAATGCAAACAATGTATCAATGTTATCATATTGCCAAAGGTAATATACTTATTCTTTATTTCTGCTTTCAGAGAAAGTGAATTTATGAGAAATGCTTTGATTACATTCATTTAATCAATTAACCACAGATATTTAGAAAATAGATCGTTCCTGAATTCAGATTATTATTTTCTCTTATTGTTAATATTCCCAAGTTGAGGCTGGGAAACAATAATGATATTAATTTGGGCAGGTGGCATATTAACACCCGCAACAGTCATTTATTGTGTACTTATGAAATCTAAGATCTTAAGGCATTTTTACCCTATTTTTACTGCTGAGAAAAACGGACCGACTGAGAGTAAGAAACTGGATTGACTGTGTAGTTTCCTGGGGTATACGTTGGCTGTGTCCCTAACTTGCTTTGAAAACTTGCACATAGAACTTAATATCTTAAGGACGCAGTGAACTCATCTGTGACAAGAAGAATTTAATTGAGTGACTTTCATCTGTCATTTTCACTTTAACGTTTTCATACACTGAGATATTTCTCTGTGCTATGGTTGAACTTGTAATGATGGGCATGTTATTCATAAGTACAATATCATTAAACTTTCCATTAATCTTCATTATCTGTTATACTATACCTACTAGGTGACAATAACATTTTTGTTTTATAGTATCTGTCTTAGCCAAACCATTTGTGAGATGTCAATTTTATACCATAAGTATTTTTTTAAAGGCAAGTCAAACAGGCAAAAAACCTTAAATGGCTTAACAAGTTTAATAAAATTCTTTTTACTTAAGCAAACTCACCAAAACAATAAAGATATAATTAAAAGTCAATAAAGAAAAAGAAATTTATGTTTCACAAGAGTGAAAACTCACTGAAAAGTAGATATCCATTCTTCAGATGGGTCAATGATGGTGCCAGCTACCCAGAATTTGTAATTTTTAATTCTAATTGTAGAAAATGTTGCAACATTCTATTCTTTAACAATATGTTTGCCAACTTTTATTAAATCTATTACTTTGGGATAATTCCATTTTTTATACCATATATGGTAGAATAATATATGTTATGTATTTAGGTACACACACACACACACACACACACACACACACATATATATATATGTGTATATATATATAATTAAGTTCAGAAAACTTCAACTTTCTTAAAGAATATTTGGGCCTGAATTAGGTTTTATGTATAATCAACATAGTTTAAATATTAGCAAATTTCTATATTTCATTCCAATATTTATTGAAGTATAATAACATGTTGGTTATTTTCTTAGGTGCTTTTGCTATGGGGAAGGAAAGACAAGGGAAGGGAACTAGATTTTTTTGGATAGCTATTATATGCTAGATATTGGGGTAATTTATCCCTTATGTATGTAGACAGTCAGATCATTAAATTATTTAATTAGTATTTTCCATAGGAAACATTTTACTTAGATATTTGATTAAATTAAACAAGGCAGTATTACCAAGATTGAAGTCATGTATCTAAAATAAGGCACTAGGCTACAGACTGTGTGGCAGTTCAATTCAAATTAACAAACTTATGTTGAGTAACTTCTAATAGGTTGAGTCCTGCATAGCAATAATTTGAGATTCCAAATTATTATAGGGAATGTCTTTTTACACAAAAGTTTATGCAGGAACCTTACATTCACAGCACATGTCAATTTTCTTCCTCTAATAAAGCAGCAGAAATCACCTTAGCAAAGCTTAGCAGTGACCTCAGTTTTATCTTTGGCCTTTCCAATGATATAGCCCTTCTTGCCTTCAGTGGCTGATCTCCTTCCTCTAAAAGGTAAAGGGAGATGTCTTTATCCTGAGATAAATCTCTTTTAAATATCTTTTCATCTTATTGCTTCTCCACGCAACTCTGCTTCTTAATGAAACGTAATATTTGCTTCTTAATGAAATTCTGCAGACACACCATAACATCACATCTCTAAGGACTAGGTTGTTTCCATGTAATTCTAGAGATCTGTGCATTCATTCTTCTTCCAACTCCTCTGGAGGTGTTCCAGGCTGTGACTGTATTTATTAATAGTTACAGTTCAACTTTCACTCATTTACGTTAAAGTTTTCCTTTCACTGCTTCTGCTTTATTTTGCTTAAATCCTACAGCTTCTGTAGCTTCCAGTGTTACATTATTTGGTACACTAAAACAAAAACCACAGGTCTTCCTTCCATGTCATCCATGTTCCTTCCCCTGCAACATACCATGACAACCCACAACCTTTTACCTTCACTTATAGACTTGTGACTTTTTTCTCATTCTTACTTGCCTATTCCTGTGACTTAAACTTTTATGTAATAGGTACAATGCTAGACATTGAAAAGTCAAATATGAGTAAGTTACAGTCATTTCCTTCTACATAAAATGGGGCACACTGGCAAGTAAACAAATAGATAATCAGAGTGACAGACATCTCAGTGTGCAAGTGTGTCTAACGCACTGTGGAATCCATAGGAAGGAATAACCAATCACACTTGGAAGCATTAGGGAAACCCACAAAGATGAAATAACATATAAGGAAGATCTTGACGAAATTTGCCATATGGAGAAGGTTAGGAATAGAGCATTTCAGGCAGGAAAAACATGTACAAAGAAAAATAATTTATGATACTGGTATCCATCCATTCAGTTAAGTTATAAACCTTATATTTTCAGATTTGAATTTTTTTCTATTTTGTCTTTCAAATTCAGTCAATTTCAGATCCTTTTGTGGTCTCTCAACAAATCCTTTACCTACTTTTCAGCCTGTCTTCTACATTGTCCCAAAAGGTATCTTTCTAAATTAAATGGTCCTTATTTTTGCTTAAAACTATTGACTTCTTCCACATTGCATAATAATAGAATCAAGCTCTTTAATTTGTTGCTTGATGTTTTCTGGTCTCATTTCTGTCAAAGCAAAACTGTATTGGACAAAATCAAAAGCAGTAAAGACTATTTAAAACAATTGCAATAGTGGAGAAATGCCTGAACTCACTTCAAGCTCAACTCTACTAAAACACAGGACTGGAGAGCTTTTAAGGGCTAGATTATGGATGAGGGGCCCTAGGCTATCTATATTCACTAATGGCTTTACCCAAAGTTAAATTTAACTTCCTCATAGCTTCATGATGGGAGTAGTTTTACAACTTGGAGCAAGGAAACTGCTAAATTTAGGCTCCTACCCTCCCACAGAAACTGAGATAGGGGTGCTGTCTTGAAAATTACATTTCAAAGGAATGGTTCTCAGGTTGTTGAGAGACATTGCTGCATTGAAAAATGTGACAAGGATCTTTGAAAAAGATTCACATTGCCAAGGGGCAGAGAAAGAACTTACAGTCACAGGTTTTTAAAGTAAGTGCTCTAAACAAATTGGTCAAGGACCTAAAATCAGTTAAGAAGCGTGTCTGAAAGTTTTCCCAACTTGCTGAGAGAGGAATGTTAAGGCTGTCTTGGTCACCTCCAAAATCTCCAACTTGCTCTAGTTATACTCACCTAGGTCCCCTTCTCTGAATGTGCCACATGCTCTCTTACCTTCATGTCAGGATTGTACCAAATTATTTTCTTAGAGTGGTAGGATTCTATGTAAAACCTCTCAGTTGTTTTCATTGCTCTTCTTATATAATATACAGTCTTTAACATGGCCTACAATTCTTGCTTAACTGGCCTTGACTAGAGTTTCAGGCCAGTTTCAGCCCATCTTATATTACCCTCCTGCAGTACTCTGCTCCACTACAAGGCTTTTTGTAGTGTTTTCAGTGGTTTTTAAAAATCAGTTTTTGAGTGTGTCCTACTTCCTTCTATCAAAGAGTCTTTGTACATACAATTCTCTTTATAAAATTTCATCCTTCCCTTTATATGTTTTTATGGATGCACATTCCTCATCTGCATAGAATATAGTTTACATTGTAATGATATATTCATTAAGATTACTGAAGTCATTTCTGTCTCCTTTATTGTAACAGATCAGGGAAATTATGTCTTTATTACTTATCCCATGCTTGGAACACAGGGGTTCTCAAAACAAGGAGTTCTTATAAAAAGAATGCATAAACAAACAAATGAATGTATGAATGCTTCAAGAGTTAATGTGAATATTATTTCTTTTTTTATATACTTTAAGTTCTGGGGTACACGTGCAGATTGTGCAGGATTGTTACATAGGTATACACGTGCCAGGGTGCTTTGCTGCATCTATCCCCCTGTCATATACATTGGGTATTTCTCCTACAACTTGAATATTATTTCTTGGGTTAAATCTTTCCCTCTCTTTTAGAGGCAGGATTAAACATTCCCTCACCTGTACATGTACATCTGGTCATTGTACATAAGTTTAAAATAGTATTAATTACATTGATTATGTACAAACTAGTCTTCTATACTAGATTACAAGTTCCTTGAAAGTAGGAACCTTTCAACTTTTTCACGTTCATAGGTATCTCATTTCACAGAGAAATGCCTAGTAAGGCATTCATTGAACATTCATTGAACATTCTCAATGTCCTCATTAACATAGTGTGACATCTATTGACCTGATACTTCTAAACATTGTAGAATTTGAAATGTTGTTTGGTATGATCTTAGTTTTTAAAAGGTTATTTCAATAGTACATACTGAAAATATTTGAAGGAAGAATACTCACTGATATAAATACAAGAGTACTGGCTAACACTTTCTCAGTTATATAAGAAAGAGCACTTTAGAGAAGATTTATGACTGAGTGATCACAAATATGTAATAAGCAACATATCTGGCCAAGTAGGCAAAGGTTGTAATTAAATGTAGATCTCTATAATCTTCATTCATTGTCATCATGATCATAGATTCAGTGTTCATTGCTAGCAGTTTAGCTCTACATAGTTACACAAATAATAGAGAAAACAAGAGGTAGTTCATTTGTATATTTAATTTTCCAGGAATGCAAACTATGTCGATACTAATGATGACCTAAAGTTTTCCAAAATGTGTCTATGTTCACTAAGACCATAAAATATCTTTTCAATGGAAAAATGAATTTTGTTACTTACGTTATTATATAAATGGTTTGCTTTTAAGATAGGCTGTAAATGAGCTCTTTGTCATTTTAACTTAAGTCTATCTACCCATTTATCCATCTATCCATGGTCATTCATAATCTATCTATTTATTATCTATCTGTTATCTATCTATCTATCTAATCTATCTCTCTCTATCCATATACCTGCCTAGCATATTTTCTGTGAAAGACATAAAATTTTATGGTCTCT
The DNA here is from genome assembly GCA_004027835.1 of Alouatta palliata. Taxonomy (NCBI): domain Eukaryota; kingdom Metazoa; phylum Chordata; class Mammalia; order Primates; family Atelidae; genus Alouatta; species Alouatta palliata. The sequence goes on along the minus strand of PVKV010012055.1, from coordinate 52,579 downwards.
ACTGCTGAAAAAATGTGTCACTTACGCTAGGTTTGAATGAAAATACAATGTTAAATTTGATTCTTGTTGCCTAAGCTGGAGTGCAGTGGCGTGATCTCGGCTCACTGCAACCTCTGCCTCCTGGGTTCAAGTGATCCTCCTGCCGCAGCCTACTAGTGGTTAGGATTACAGGCGCCTGCAACCATGCCAGCTAATTTTGTATTTTTAGTAGAGACGGGTTTTCACCGTGTTTGCCAGGCTGGTCTTGAACTCCTGACCTCAAGTGATTCATCTACTTTGGCCTTCCAAAGTGCTGAGATTACAGGCATGAGCCTCCATGCCTGGCACCTGAACTGAGTCTTTTTTTTTTGTTTTGAGACTGAGTCTTACTCCGTCGCACAGGCCAGAGTACAGTGGCGTAATCTCGGCTTACTGCAACCTTCAACACCTGGGTTCAAGTGATTCTCCTGCCTCAGCCTCCTGAGTAGCTGGGATTACAGGCTCCCGCCATCATGCCCAGCTAATTTTTGTATTTTTATTAGAGACGAGGTTTGAACTTTTGACCTCAAGTGATCTACCCACCTAAGTTTCCTAAGTGGAATTACAGGTGTGAGTCACCACACCCGGCTGGACTAAGTCTTAAAGTATTAGAGAAACATCTGATTTTCAAATAAGATTCAAATAAGTTAGGTTGGCTGAAAAATAAAATAAAAAATGTAAAACAAAAATCACACCTCAAACTAAAATACGCTGTAGTATCGTGCTGGGAAACTATAGAGTCTGTGCAGCAGAAAGCATGCACTTACTAGTGAGCAAAATGTCAGAGAATTCAGACATAAACACTGGCACAACTTTATTATTTTAAGGCACAAGTTCAAAAATCATGTTGTATGTTATGAGCACTATTCTGACGTCAATGGTTGTTCAACCACTGCTAAAAAATTCATAATAATATATTTAGACAGGAGGTTTTTGAAATCTTCTTTTATTTTTGCTTTCTTTTCTGATTTCCTTTTTTCCATAACTTTCATTTCAAATGTGTTTTCTTTTTCTTAATTACAAAAGATAGAAATAGTGTAGAATGAATTGAAAGTACAAAAATTTGTGATAAAAATTTAAAACTAAACTATAATTGTGCATTCCAGTGACCTTTGTAGTTGTTTTGGTGTATGTCATTATAAACTTTTATGCTTAAATAAAGGCTATTTACATGATTTCTGACAATAAGGAAGATAATTTATATCCCTGATAATATAGCTTGCCTTTGATCATTTGCAGAGCCTAAAAATGCACGTGCACACACATTATAAATGACTTTCATTTCTCTCTCCCAGCTGCAGTGCTTTAGATGAAAGGATTCTAACTTGAGAATGCCAAATATCAAGATCTGTTCTCTTTTATCCCAGTCATGAGATGTGTAGTGTCTAAAATGTATGTAAAGAGGGAGGGAGTCCTGTGGCAGGGGAATCCTGAGGGGCAATAGATATTTAGGAAAGCAGTTTTCCTGTACCGGGTTTCTGATTGAAACACACAGCTTTGTCTTTCAGTTAAGGTAAGAAATGGGGATAAGCAAATAGTAAGGCTAGCTTGGTTAATTGGTGTTTTAATTCAGAGGCTGAAGTACACAAAAAGAGGCCACTAAATCTTGCTCCTAGTAGACATTCTTCCTTGTCACTGATGAATGGAAGACTGCTAGTCTGAATTTTCAGTGCTGATACAAGTACTTAATTGTTGAGTATCTTCTTAATAATATTTTTGTGTATAGAGAGGTGATACATTAGAGATTCCTGCATTGACATTACCTTAGCCTAAATATGTTATTATTTTTCCTTTTAATGAAGAATTAGTTTAATAATTTTTTTTCTGCTGAAATATTTATTCACTTTGGATAATAGGAGATTGTTTTTTTCCAAGCCATGTCAATCATTATTTTAAAAAGACACCCCAAAATAGAGTTATATTTGGCTGGAAGATAAAAACTCGTGGAAATGTTCTTGTAATCAGTTTTCAAATGTCTGGTCTCTGTCATTCCTGAAGAGGGATGATAGTCATTTTATTACTTGTAAGCATCTCCAAAAAATAATTGTGTTTTACAGTTAGTCTGTAACAGTATTGCCTTCCATAGGATTAGACTTTTAAAATATGTTAATTTAATAGTCTTCTCTTAAACATCTTTTATTTCTCTTTAGTATTTATTACTTTCTACTTCTTGAGAAGCTGGAGTAAATGAATTTCCAGAGTAAAAATAGACGAATTCTGTCAACAGCAGTTTTTAAATCCTATGCTTTTGAAGTTTAGATAATATCCTCCTACTTTTATCATTCTGTTACAATGGGTATTTAATTTTTGTACACATTTCATAATATTTAGAAACCAAGTAAGTTCAGGCTGGGCGTGGTGGCTCACGCCTGTAATCCCAGCACTTTGGGAGGCCGAGGCAGGTGGATCACGAGGTCAAGAGATCGAGACCATCCTGGTCAACGGGGTGAAACCCCGTCTCTACTAAAAATACAAAAATTAGCTGGGCGTGGTGGCGCACGCCTGTAGTCCCAGCTACTCGGGAGGCTGAGGCAGGAGAATTGCTTGAACCCAGGAGGCGGAGGTTGCGGTGAGCTGAGATCGCGCCATTGCACTCCAGCCTGGGCAACTAGAGCGAATCTCCGTCTCAAAAAAAAAGAAAAGAAAAGAAACCAAGTAAGTTCAATTAGATTTCTGTGGGTGCCTTTAGGGGTGTTATGAATGTTTTTTGCTCTTTAAGATTCACTTGATACCTTCCTATATCTGGCTCTCTGCCCAAGTATTTGATAAACGAGTTCCTTGTCTTCTAGATTCTAGTTGCTGTTAGTGTGAAGTCTGGCAAGAGATCTAGATGGAGTGAAAAGAGTAGAATCAGCATATTTATTTTCCCAGCATCATCATTTCAAGCTCAATTCAAGTTGGTTGTATCACTTGTATGAAGGATAAAGCTCCTTTCAAGCGCATACTCTATAAATTGTATTGGGTTGCATAGTACTCACTCCTCTGTCCACCCAAACAAAATTTATGTGCTTCTCAGAGTTCCAGATGTGACCTAATTTAGAAGTAACATTTTTGTAAATGTAATTAGTTAAAATGAGGTCATACTGGCATATGGCAGGCCCTAAATTCAATGTGACTTGTCTTTATAAAAAGAGAAAAAAAAAACCTCACAGGCAAATAAAAATATACACAAAAAATACACAAAAATAAATACAGGGAAGATAGGCATGTGAAGATGGGAGCAGATACTGTATTAATGCAGCTATAAGCCAAGGAACATCAAATGTGTTCCTCTACAACCTCATGTAGCCAGGAAAAGGCAAGGATAGATTGTCCTCTAGAATCTTCAGAGAGAGCTAGGCTCTGCTGACACTTTGATTTTGTACTTCTTGCCTCCATAATGGTTACGGTATGTTTCAGTTGTTTTAAGCCACACAGTCTGTGTGTGTGTGTATGTGTGTGTGTGTGTGTGTGTGTGTGTGTGTGTTCTAAAACATTAATACAACTGCTTTCTCCATCAGAATTCATTTTTGATCTAGAATAACTATAGCTCTTGTTCTATACATATCCCATTATTAATTAGCTGTGTTTGGGAATGACCATTTTTCTCTTTAGTTTTCAGCTCCACAGATGGTAAATAATTATACCCAAAGAGCTGTACTTACTTGATTATAACCAGAAGTTTCACTTGATATCTAGACTTGATCTAGATGATGAGATTACAGACTGAGCAAATGCTGTAAGGGGATGAGATTGTTAGGAACCGTGGTAGGAGATAAGTGCATTTAGCACATGGAAGAATTGGGAAGCACTGGGGGCTGGATGGCAGACTGTGGCAGACAATCTCCGAGGTTACCTCTAGTGATTCCTACCTCTTTATGTTCACACCCTTTTTTTTGCTCTGGTTCTGAGATATAGGAAGCCATGTGCAAGTAACAGGGAGAAGCCTCTAAAAGTAAAGAACAGTCATCAGTTGACATCCAAGAAGAAAATGAGAATCTCAGAATGCAGTCACAGGTAATTGAATTTTATAAACCACCCAAGAGAGACTGAAAGCAGATTCTCCCCAAGAACCTCCAGATGATATCCTAGGCTAGACAACATCATTTGGGGTTGGTGAGACCCAGAGAATAAATTAGTTGACCTACCTGAACTGTGAGATAGTAATTCGTGTTTTTAAGGCAAACTTTGTGATAACTTGTCATGGCAGCAATAAAAAATCAAAACAATCTATGAAGAAGAAGATGAAGGTGATAGATACAGAAGACATATCATGGTGTAAAATAAAATGAGATTGATATATAGGGTACTGATAAATCAATAAGTGCCACAGAACTTACTATCTAAATATGTGGAAACAATTATCAGAAAAATAAAGTAGCTAAAGGTGTTAAAAGGGATATACTCCAGAGATCAGAACTGGGGATACACAAAGCTCTAAAGCTGAGGACTGCTTTTAGAATTATTTGCCTTTTAAATGTATGTGTATATGCAAATCAATAAATGCGATTTACCAGATAAACAGAATTAAAAACAAAAACTACTCACATGATCATCTCAATATATATGGGAAAAGCTTTTGATAAAATCAGACATCTTTTCATTCTAAAAAACCTCAACAAACCAGGAAGCAAACACACCTCAAAATAATTAATCATCCATAAGAAACCCACAGCCAACATCGTACTGAATGAGCAAAAGCTGAAGACATTCCCCTTAAGAACATGAACAAGACAAGAAAGCCCTCTCACCACTCCTATTCAACATAGTACTGGAAGTCCTAGCCAGAACAGTAAGGCAAGAGAAAGAAATAAAAGGCATCCAAACAGGAAAAGAAGAAGTCAAATTATCTCTCTTCACTGACGATATGATTCTACACCTAGAAAACCTTAGCCTGCCAAAAGGCTTCTAGAAGTGAAAAATGATTTCAGTAAAGATTTAGGACACAAAATCAATGTACAAAAATCAATAGCATTTCTATGCACCAAAAATGTTCAAAGCTGTTAGCCGTATCAAGAATATAATTCCATTTACAATGGTCACAAAAAAATGAAACATCTTGGAATACAGTTAACCAAGGAGGAGATCTCTACAAGGATAAATACGAAACACTGCTGAAAGAACTCATAGATTACACCAGCAAGTCAAAAAACAATTCATGATCATGGATTGAAAGAATCACTATCAATAAAATGACCATAAGCCCAAATCAATCTACATGTTAAATGCTGGTCCTATCAAACTACCAATACCATTTCTCACAGAATTGGAAAAAACTGTTCTAAAATTCACATGGAACCAAAAAATAGCTCAAATAGCCAAAGCAATTCAGAGCAAAAATTAAAAAGCTGGAGGCATCACATTACCTGACTTCAAACTATACTTTAAGGCTGCAAAACAGTATGGTACTCGTACAAAAACAGACTCATAGGCAAATGAACCCAAACAGAGAATCCAGAAATAAGCCCATACACCTACAGCCATCTGATCTTTGACAAAATTGACAAAAATAAGCAATGAGGAAAAGATTCCCTGTTCAATAAATGGTTCTGGGCTAACTAGCTAGCCATGTGCAGAAGAATGAAACTGGTCCCCTAACTTTCATCATGTAGAAAAATCAACTCATGACAGTTTAAGGACTCAAATGTAAGCCATCAAATTATGAGAGTCCTAGAAAAAACCTAGGAAATACCATTCTGGAGTTTGGCTTTGGGAAAGAATTTGTTACTAAGTTCTCAAAAGCAATTGCAACAAAACCAGAGATAGACAAGTAGGATCTAATTGAACTAAAGAGCTTCAGCACAGCAAAATAAACTATTAACAGAGTAAACAGAAAATCTGCAGAATGAAAAAAATATATATTTGCAAACTGTGCATCAAAGGCTTAATATCCAGAATATATAAAAAAAAAACTTAAACAGTTTATTTTTTTGAGACTCAGTCTTGCTCTGTCACTGAGGCTGGAGTGCAGTGGCATGATCTTGGCTCACCATAACCTCCACCTCCTGGGTTCAAGCCATTCTCCTGCCTCAGTCTCCCAAGTAGCCAGGATTATAGGCACCCACCACCACGCCCAACTAATTTTTTTTTTTTTTTTTTTAGTAGAGGTGAATTTTCACCATGTTGGTCAGGCTGGTCTTGAACTCCTGACCTAAAATGATCCACCCGCTTTGGCCTCGCAAAGTGCTGGAATTATAGAAACGATTGTGAGCCACCGTGCCCAGCCAAGAAACTTACACAATTTAACAAGCGAAAAACAACCTCATTAAAAAAAAAAAAAAGGCATGAACATACACTTCTCAAAAGAAGACATACAAGTGGCAATGAACATATGAACAAATGTTTAACATCTTCAACCATCAAAGAAGTGCACATCAAAACCGCAATGAGATTTCATCTCACACAAGTCAGAATGGTCATTATTAAATATTCAAAAGACAACAGACACTGATGAGGCTGTGGAGAAAAGGGAATGCATATGCCTTGTTGGTAGAAATGTAAGTTAGCTCCGTCACTGTGGAAAGAACTTTGGAGTTTCTCAAAGAACTTAAAACAGAACTTCCATTTGACCCAGTAATGCTATTACTGGGTATATACCTAAGGGAAAAGAAATCATTCTACAAAGACACATGCACTCATATATTCGTCATAGCACTATTCACAATAGTGAAGACGTGGAATCAACTTAGATGCTCATCAATGGTGGATTGGATAAAGAAAATGTGAACCATAGACACCTTGGAATACTATATAGCCATAATGACGAATGAAATCATGTCTTTTGCAGCAATACGGATGTAGCTGGAAGCTGTAATCCTAAGTGAATTAATATAGAAACAGAAAACCAAATACCATGTATTCTAGCTTATAAATTGGAGCTAAGCATTGTGTACACATGGACATAAAGTTGGGAACAGTAGGCACTGCAGACAGAGGGAGAGAGGGAAGGGGGTAAAGTCTGAAAAACTACCTATTAGGTACTAGACTCACCACTTGAGTGATAGGATCATTTGTGTCCCAAACCTCGGTGTCACTCATTATATTGGTATAACAAACCTGCAGGTATACCTCCTGAATCTAAAATAAAATTGAAATTATAAAAGAAAAATGAAACAAAAAGCAAGAATATAATGCATGTGTAAATATCATATTAATAACTTTGAAATATATTAATAGTGGAAATCTATCAGTATTTCAGACAATTTTTCTGGTAATTTAAAAACTTTTTATATATTTTCAAGTTCTAAAAATTAATTATTGATTTTATGATCAGAAGTGAAGTTTTAAAATTTCTCTTGCCCATATTGAGCAAAGCCATGCTTTAAAATGAGATAATGCTACTTATTTGTGTGTATGAATGTGCTAGAAATTTCATGTACATATTATTTTGATATCTTTCCTTTTATAGCTTATCTACTAATATTATCCAGTACCTAACACATGTAGCATAGTAAGTTCTCAATAAATATTCATTGAATATTTATAAACATTATTATTATTTGAAGCACTCTCATACACAATTAAAAGTTGTACTGAGTTGTATTTATTTAAAGTACTTCTTTAAGGTACTTTTGTATTTGCCTACTAATCTTTTACTATGGGAATGTTTAATTTGTTAGTATAAGCATCTTGTATTATATGATGAAAAACAGAGCTAGAGGGGTGAAGCAACTTTATTGAGAGCACATCAATCAGCTGAAAAGATGAGATTATGAATGCAAATTATCTGTCATGCTAGAAGTCTTTCCAGTGTTCACTACACTTTAATTTTAATAATTAACAATTATTATTTTAAAAAATTGAAAATCTGGTCTGTCCTTACATTATGGTGCTGGTGTTGCCACCTACCGTTTGTTGTAGATTTTATAATCAATCTGGCAAAATTACTAATCCTGACCATCTTTCCTTCCATTCTCCAAATATTTCAATTTTGGATCCATTAATAACAGGTTTTTTTTTTTTTTTTTTTTTTTTTTTAATGGCAGTCTGAACTGGCAAATCACCCAAAATGCTAGTTAGATTTTTTTCCTGGCTGTTTATTTGATTTCCTCATTTCTCTTTATGAGACTGGTTTATGCTATTTGATTTCTCATTAAATTTTATATTTGTGAGTTTATTTTATAATATCTCAGAGGTATCAAGACTCCCTTGCTGCAAGTGCCACTAACAAGATGGATAACTTTGAGGAGACAGTTTATTTGATTTAAAAAATTGTGTCTACGTACTTTTCTCCCAAAAACATTCTGTTTATGGTTTTAAGGAAAACCTACAGGTCTCTATGTTCTAAATTCTGTTTGTGTTCTTTAAAACCATTATTTATGTCATCAATGTAGCAGCAAATAAAAATCAGGTTTATAAATGCTTTTTATTCCATATTTTACCATTTATGGCTAGGGCTTATAAAAGTAAACCATAGCCATAGAACTAGGGTGGAAAGTAACTGGATTTCTAGAACATTGCTACTTTTTTTTAAAAAGTGATAATAACTCGCTATTCTTCATAGGACTATTGTGAAGTCAAATGAGCAAATATTAATAAAAATGTACAGAAATGAGAAATACTGCTATTATAATTGTTTTCCTTTGTATTGAAACATGACATACATAGTGGTGGTCATTATTTGCACATGTAATTTTTCTACAATGTTCAGATGATTCTCTCTGGATTTGCTTTCACATAATCCCCAAGGAAGGTGTTTCGTTTCATCTTATGTTAGTAAGTATGATGGTTCTAAGGGATCCTGTAGTTTGTCACTCAATATTTTAGAAATTCAAGGGGAATTTAAAAGATACTTACCAGTGATTTCACGGTTCACTTTACAGTACCGTGACCTCTGGTTGAGTCATTGAGTTATAGCAGAGATTATTTACTTAGGATCTAGAGGTGAATTAGTAAAATGTTCTAGACTTCATTTTTAATATTTGAAAAATGTATGTAGTTGCTATTTGAGTAATACCTTTAATGTAATATTATTAATATGGTACAATTATATTAAAAGCTACTAAGAAGTATGTGCATATTTTCTCAAAATAACTAAAAATTTTAAAATATAGGCTGGGCACCGTGGCTCATGCCTGTAATCCCAGAACTTTGGCAGGCTGAGGAGAGTGTATCACGAGGTCAGGAGATCGAGCCCATATTGACTAACATGGTGAAATCCCATATTTACTAAAAAAACAAAAAATTAGCCAGTCGTGATGGAACACTCCTGTAGTCCCAGCTACTCAGGAGGCTGAGGCAGGAGAATTGCTTGAATCCTGGAGGTGGAGGTGGCAGTAAGCTGAGATCTCACCACTGCACTCCAGCCTGGGTAGCAGAGCAAGACTCCATCTCAGAAAAAATAAATAAACAAATATTAGATTATAAAATCATTTGAATTAAAATGTTATATTTCTGTTTGTTTAAAAAAATTTTTTCTTGGAACCATGAAATTCTTCCAAATGGGGTGCATGGATGTGTGTGTATGTGTTTATGTGTATGTGTGTGCATTTGACCATTTTTTTGTGGAGAATCCTTATAGCTTTAAATTAAATATTTGAAACATCATGATCTAATAAAGAATGAAGTCCACTGTCCTACAAATTTGGAACAGCTAAGTTGCATAACATTTGCTTTCTTTCTTCAGAATGTGAATTTGAGGGGAAACCCGTGACGTTAGTAAAAGATGACTAAATAACGTTTGCTGCCAATACAACATTGAGAAAATCATTCTCCCAATTCTCTTAGTATTGAACTTCAGAAATACCATGGTAAAGGTGAAAAAGATATTCAGTGAAATGGCCAGAAGAGAAAGTCACATTTAGATAAAAAGAAGAAGTAAGCTAAATTAATGCTATTAAAAAATTTTAATCACAATAAGGTGAAAGTTGCTGGTAGATGAGAAGCCTATATTCCAGTGTCGGCTCTAGTGAAGAACTTTTTCATGCAACTGTACTATCCTAAACTCTTTTGGTTGTAAGTGACATAAATTCCATTTTCTCTTGCTTAGGCCAAAGAGAAAATTGCCTTTTTGATGAGAGAGCAAACTTTGTATGATTCTAAATCTTTAAAATTGATTGACATGTATTTATATCTCAGAATACAATTTGGTAAATGTTCCAAAGGTACTTAAAAAAAAAAGAGTACTTCTGAATGTGTTGAGGTAATAATTCTGAAAATATTAAATAGGTCAAATTGATTGATATTATTGCTCAAGTATTCTATGTCCTTGGTGATTTTCTTCTTCTTATTATTATATTTTATTCTGGGGTACATGTGCAGACAGTGCAAGATTGTTACATAGGTATACACATGCCATGGTGGTTTGCTGCATCCATCACCCTGTCACCTACTTGTTCTATCAATTATTACACTGGGGAGTTGCAATTTCCAATTGGACTTGTAGATATTTCTATTCATCTTTCATTTTTATTACTACTTACTTCCTGTATTTTTAACTTCTGTTATATATTTTAGAATTGTCTGTTTCTTCTTGCAGTTCTATTTTTTTTTTGATTCATGTGTTTTAAAGTTGTCTGATTAGGTACATAAATGTTGAGGGTTAGTATGTCCTTAATGAATTGATAGGTTTATAATCGTGAATTGATCCTCTTTAATGTTAGTAATATACTTTGATCTCAAATTCAGTTTTATTTTGTTGATTGTTTGCATTGGATATCTTTTATCTTTTCTTTTAATTTTGACATAATTGGTTCTTTATCTTTCAACTGGATTTCTTGAAGGAAATATATGCAATGGTACTATGTTCAAAAAGCCCAACTTGATATTCTGCTTCTTAGACAATTTTAGTTGAAAGTTATTGTGGATATCATAGGGTATAAGCTACCATTTTCTTTTTATTACCTGTTTTTTAAAATTTGTTTATTCTTTCCTTTTTCCTCTCTTTTTGAGGGTTTTACTGACTTATTAGGTATATACCTTTAAAAACTGATTTACTTATGATTCATAGTGTAAATTATTAACTACCTATCACAGTTTGCCTTTAACTACTACTAAATTTTACATGTTATTAAGGACCTTAAAAAAAGCACCGTTCCAATTTCTCCTCTTTCTACATTTGTGCTGTCATAATATATTGTACTTTACATTTATCATAACCCAACAATACATTGATTTTACTTTTCCTTTGAAATATCTTGTAGTCAGCTCTGCTGGTGGTTAATTTTTGCAGCTTTTCTATACCTCTTTTTAAACCAAAATTTGTAGGATACAGATAAAGCAGTGCTCAGAACAGAAATTATAGCTGTAAATACCCACAGTAAAAATGAAAGAAGAGATTCTAATAATAACTGAATATTTCCCCTTAACCTATAGAAAGAACAGGAACCTAAATCTAAAATAAGTAGTAAAATTTTCGAAAAGTAGATTAGAGAGAATATTAATAAAATGTAAGATAGAAAAATCATTGAAAGTAAAAGTTTTTTCTTTGAAAATATCAATAAAATTGACAAAATTTTAGCCAGACTGTTCAAGGAAAAAAAAAAAAGACTCAAGTTACTAAAATCGGAAGTGAAATATGGAACGTCACTATTGACCTTGCCTCTGCCTCCAAAAGAGAGAGACGATAAGGGAATACTGTGAAACACTATATGTCGCTAATTAGATAACTAAGATTAAATGGACACATTTCGGCCGGGCGCGGTGGCTCACGCCTGTAATCCCAGCATTTTGGGAGGCCGAGGCGGGTGGATCACGAGGTCAAGAGATCGAGACCATCCTGGTCAACATGGTGAAACCCCGTCTCTACTAAAAATACAAAAATTAGCTGGGCATGGTGGCACGTGCCTGTAGTCCCAGCTACTCGGGAGGCTGGGGCAGGAGAATTGCTTGAACCCGGGAGGCGGAGGTTGCAGTGAGCCGAGATCGCGCCATTGCACTCCAGCCTGGGTAACAAGAGCGAAACTCCGTCTCAAAAAAAAAAAAAAAAAAAAAAAAGGACACATTTCTGAAAAACACAAAGTATCAAAATTGAATATAAAAATAGAAAGTTAGAATACAACAATAACAAAGAGATTAAATCAGTAATGTAAATCTAGTTCCATAACAAAAAGCCCAGGCTCAAATGGTTTTTCTGGTGAATTTATCAAATATTTAAGGATAATTAATGCCAATTCTTTACAACATCATCTACAAAACAAGTGAGAAGACAACACTTCCCACCTTATTACCATTATAATCCTGATTCCAAAAGCAGACAATGGCATCTCAGGGAAAGTAAATGACAGACTAATACCATATAAAAATAAACGCATAACCCACTGCCCCCCCAAAAATGCTAGCAACATATAAGAAGAATTGTATACTACAATGAAGTGGGCTTTAACTCCAAATCCATGGTTGGTTTAACATATTACTATCAATCAACATAATATACTTTATTAACAAAACAGTGGAAAAAAACATCATCTTAACAGAAGCAGAAAAAAGTTTTGAATACATTAGATACCTCCCTCATAATAAAAACACTCAACAAACTAGCAAAAGAAATCAACAGTATTATAAAGAGTATTTATTAAAATCCTGGAACTAACAAAATAAATAATATATTTAGGTAAAAATTTAACAGTATATATATAAGATTTATACAATACAACAAAACATTATGAAAATAACATGTATACACTTACATGCATGTGTATGTTTATATGTGTATGATGAATATATACAGGTGACATTTATTCATGAGTAAAATGGTAATATATGTTTGAAACCTATACATGGTGTTTAAATTCTTCTGCCTTCAGTCAACTTTTTTACTTCACTTCTCTTATTTTATTGTAAGGACGTTTAATATTAGATTTCTATTCCCAATAAATTTTTAAGTGTATCATACATTATTGTTGACTCAAGGTACAATTGAGATGGGCATAGCATTGGGTAGTTGTAGGAGGATGGTAAAACCCAAACAACAGCTAAAACAGGAACTAGGCAAAAAACAAAAATGAAAACAAACAAACAAACCCACAAGATAACAGAAAACCCCAAATAAGGAGGAAAAAATGACCAACACTCTGTTCAGGGTGACATATCCATAACCCTTTCAGGCAAACCCAAGTAAGAGAAAAAAAGGGACAGTAATCAGGAGGCCCTGAAATCCACTGTTTTCCAGAATACCTAATGATTATTCCACCCTATAATTAAAGAAACATCCATCAAATTAGAAACCCAAACTTCATTATATGTAACTCATTCTCATGAGAATGCCCACACTTCTCTAAGTGGCTACTTTTGCTTTACAATAAAAGCTTCTTGCTTTTTACTTTATTCTGAGTCATTTTTGAATTCTTTCTCATGATGATGACAAGAACATGTAGACTGGGTGGGGCTGGGGTCTCACGTCATCTGGAGACCAACCTAAGCCCTCTGGCAACACAGTAATGCAGGGCAAATCTCTAGAGCTTATACATTTTTTTTAACTGAAACTTTATGACTACTGCTTATCAGTAACTCCCATTTGTCTCATCCCCCAGCTCCTGGCAACCACCATTCCACTCTTAAAAAAAAATTGACTAATAAAACTATATGTATTTACTGTGTACAGCATACTATTTTAAAGGTTATATACATTGTGGAATGACTGGCTCTAGTTAATTAACACATTCACTATCTCACATTATTATTTTTATGGTGAGAACACTTTGCATCCAGTCTCTTAGCATTATTCAAGATTACAAAAAAGTAGATCTAAAAAAAGTAGAGAGTAGAATGGTGGCTATCAGAGGCTGGAGTGGGTGGGAGGTGTGGAATTGGGTGGATGTTGGTAAAATGATACCAAGCTGCAAAATGTAAAAGAGACACTAACCAATTGAAAGAATTCCCAATTACTGAACAACATGAAACAACATAAGTGAAAATGAAAAGATTCTGTATTTAATTATAACTCAAAATATAAAATAAATCCTCATAATTCTATATTGATAGAAATAACTGGGTAAATAAGAAAACAGAGGGGGCCCTTCTTTCTTGGAAATAATTCACTTTCACTTTAAGGAAGTAGAGCTCTATTCCCCAATCCTCGAGTTTGAGCTGTGTGTAATCACTTATTTCCAAAGAGTACAATGTGCAAAGGGATAAAAAGGGTGACATTACAGTGGAGATTCTTGGTAAACACTACCTCAGCCATGAAATCAAGCTTAACATAACGAGCAGTAAACCACACTGATAGAATGTTCTCTTGATGTGATGTAATGAGACTAGCACTCCTTACCTTTGTGGTCATCCCCAAAATGCATGACTCCAGTCTAATCAAGAGGAAACCATCAGAAAAATCTCATTTGAGGGAGAGTCTACAAAATACCTGACCAGTGCTCCTCAAACTATCAAAGTTATCAAAAACAAAAACAAAAAAATTAGGATACTGTAACAGTGAAGAGGCAGCTAAGGAGACATGACAATTCAATAAAATGTGGTATAATAGATGTTCCTGGGACAGAAGAATGATACTGAGTAAAAAAAGGAATATAAATACAGCCCAGATCATTAATAATAATGTATCAATACTTGTTTATTAACACATATACTAATATGAAGATGTTAATAAAAGAGGAAATGCAGGTTAGGTATGAGAAAATTCTGTACTATTTTAATATAAAAATTCTATTTAAAAAAGAAACAAAACTATTAATTGTTTTAATATAAAAATTGTATTTAAAAAAGAAAACAAAAATCAAGGAGTTATTGGTTTTCCAGATAATATCGACCAAGGTATTATTAAGCCAACTGCTAACCCTTAGGGGCTGGGAACTGCAGTGTCTGGGGAAAAGTGTATATTACTATTGTACGAGAGCTGTTTTTAATCTTGTCTTTTAAATTCCCTTGTATACTAGATGCTATAGTTAAAGTAGTAAACTTTTCTTTCCTTTTCCAGACCACACTCTTTCATGCCTGTGTGTCTTTCTTCATACTGGTCAATTTTGCTTCAAATATCTTTCCATTTGCCTCTCTAAAGAATTCATGTGTTGAGAAATAACATTCATTTTATCCTCTTTAGCCCCCAAGTAGAAAAAAGTGTTCTACATTCCAAAAATGACTCTTGGCACCACCAAAGCGGATTAGAATCAGTAATTTAAGATTCTTTCTTCCACACTAGACTGTGATTCCTTAAGGATATTTCTTGTCAGTACCCCAGCATCGAGGAGTTCTAAATCCCCAACAAGCCTTTTTTTGGCTCAGTAATTGTTTATTAAAACACAATTATTTTAATTGTTTATCCCAAAGATTACCTTTTCTCATGGCTTTTGGGTCTCTACCCTTGATGGAAACATCTTCACAATTTTAAGTTGTATTCTGGGATGGATCTAGGTTTAGGTTTTATCTCTGCTTCTTACTAAGCCTAGGTCTTTGAGCAAGTTGCCAAGTCTCTCTAATCATAATTGTTTTCTCTGTAAAATAGGTATCAGAATAGTACAAGCATTATAGTTATTTTTTAATACAAGATATATATATATATTTAGCATTATATAACATACAGTAAATACCAAATTAATATTTCAATACAAAATTAATCCTTCTTTCATCTAGTTATAGTCCTGATCAAAGACAGTCCTTAGAAATAAAGAACAAGTTGCATTAATGAAGGACTCTCTAAAAACACGCAAATTTCCAGGTATCATACTACACGCTCCAAGGTCAATCCCTGTCCTCCACTCTTTCCTTTCCCCAAATTAACAGACACAAAAACCAAGTCAACTGATATTTCTCCCTTGAATGCCACAATGTTTTAAAGTAATCAGAATTTTTACACCTTCATGTTTTTTTATTTTTAAAGACGGGGTTTCACTGTGTTGGTCAGGCTGGTCTTGAACTCCCGACCTCAGATGATCCGCCCGCCTTGGCCTCCAAAGTGCTTCGATTACAGGTGTGAGCCGGCATGCCTGGCCACCTTCATGTTTTGAGTTGTGAGCGTGTGCTTCTAAGCAAAGCTTAATGTGGGTGTTCTATTTTAGAGCTAGAATGCACACGTGTGAATTATGGAGTCACCACATTTTGTTTCTTGGTTATTGACAAAAGTAATGTAAATCTAAAAACTTCAGAATTTTCACAGGAGAATATATGTGGGTTGCTATTTTTCTATTTTTAGGAGTTATTAAAACATTGTGATAATAGTTATAATTTCAATTTTACAGGTTATTTTGTACATTTTTGTCATGCCCCTTTGAGCCATAAATAAATGCTTATTTTTTAAACCTTTTGCTTTTTATAACTTGAAATAATTGTTTTTATGATGAAAAACAGTGCATTTGAAATTCACTATGTCTGTTAAAGATTATTTTTGTTCTCAGATTTTCTGATATGATGCAAGCTTTCAGCTGTCACAAAATGTATTCCATCTTTTTCATCTTCTGAATGAAAATTGCTAAATTCTTTCAAGCTGCTCAGTAATTAAAAATAATTTGTTTGCTAATTTGGACACAGTTGATTTAGCCCAGAGCCTCCTTGAAATCAAATAATGTAAACAACCAAACAGGTTTTTAGCCAAAGGAACAGAAAGGAAAATCTAATTAAACTGCTAAAATATTCAGAAATTCTATGAGAGTTTCTGGAAGCTAAGAGAGTTGCTTAATAAGACATTGCCAATCTTTTAAAGATTAAAATAGGTATTTGAGGTATGAATATTTATATGAAATATTAAAATTCTACATTACAATATGAGAGAACATCTTCCAAAGATTTGGCTCTTGACCTACTCCTGGGATGTTGTCTCTAAGATGGTAGAATATTTTGCCTGATAAGAGTATCACTGGGGACTTGGCCACACAGGTTGGTTTATTTTAGCAACATGAATTATCGTGAGGGTTCTTGGGCCAAATGGTTTGGCTGCTATAGGGACAGGAGACTGAGTAACTAACCAAAGTCAACCACATATGCAGTTATCTGTGCTTAGGTGACCAGCCTCAACTAAAACTCTCATGGGTAATGCTTCAAGCATATTGCCACACGTTGTTTCTGGTAGAAGAAAATGCTGTCTGCTTGACTCCACTGAGAGAGGGTCACTGGAGCCTTTCACCTAGTATCTCCTAGACTCTACCGTATGCGACTTTTCTCTTTGGTGATTTTAGACTGTATCCTTTTGGTGTAATAAACTGTAACTATGAGAATAATGACTTTTCTGAATTCTGTGAATCCTTCTCGAGAATTATTGAAACTTAAGGTGCTCTAGGGGCTCTCCTGAACTATAGTTTTGAACATGTAATCTTCAAGAGCCAACAGTAACTCTTCCTTATGCACAAACTCTGCATTAATTATCTGCATGAAACTTTTAACTCTTTTTAACAAAGTGCTTCTGTGAAAGTTTATTGCTATTTCCCCAGCATGTTGAAACATTTCCTGACACAAAGAAAGCATTCAGCAACTATTTATTAACTGAGTGAACTGATGACAAGCTTATTTTTATCCTTTTGTTTCCTTTCTGTAATAAGAAAGTAAAGACTCTTCAGTCTATTACTGTCTATTACTCTCTATCAGTCTTATAATGGCTCCATGTCAGCTACCACTCTATTTTTCTTCTTCCTTTTGGAGAAAAATTCTTTGCATTGTCTGCCCTTGCAGTGTCAAAAACTCTCCTTGCATGTTCTGATCTTCTTTTTCTTTTTTTATTTTTGGTCTCTACAAATATTCTGGTTACCAATGATCTTCACATTACTAATTTGAATAGTCAATTTCCGGGTGGCATATTATTTATTTGTTTGATAGAGTTAACTATTTCTTCATTTTTGCAAGACTTCCTTCCTACTTGGCTTATTGGAAAGAGCAGATCTTAGTTTTCCATCTACCTTTTAAGTGACATGCCACATGATCTTTTGCTAGCTCTCTCCTTATCCTCTATTTCCTGGATATTGAAAAGCTTCAGAGTAACTTCTTAGAACTTTTATTTTTTTAAATAAATTTTCACTTATGTCCATAGTGATTTCAAACATTTTTAAAACCTAAAGTACCATATCTATGCTGATTATTTAAAATTTTCTATCTCCATCTCAGATCTCTACCCTGTATTCTGGACTCATATATATATATATATATATATATATATATATATATATATATAAAACCACTCAATAATATGGTTTGACTGTGTTCCCACCCAAAATCTCATCTTGAATTGTAATCCCCATGATCCCAATAATCCCCATGTGTGGAGGGAGAGACCAGGTGGAAGTAATTGAATCATGGTGGCAGTTTCTCCCATGCTATTCTCAGGAGAGTGATTGAGTTCTCAGGAGATCTGATGGTTTTATAAGTATTTGGTAGTTTCTCCTGCCTTCACTTCTCCTCCCTGCCACCTTGTGAAGAAGGTGCCTTGCTTCCACTCTACCTTCCACCATGATTGTAAGTTTCCTGAAGCCTCCCCACCCACCATGCTGAACTGTGAGTCAATTAAACCTCTTTCCCTTATAAATGACCCAGTCTTAGGCAATTCTTTACAGCAATATAAAAATGAACTAATACAATTAACATTCCTGTTTGGATATCTACTAGGCAAACCAAACTTAGCATCTAATTTTAAACATCCAAATATTCAATGTCTAAAGCTGAACACCTAATATTTTTTTTTTTTTTTGCCACATTTGCTTCTCCAAAAGTCTCTTCTACCGCAATAAATGGTAACTACAAACTTGCAATTTCTCTGATAGGAAACCATAGAGCTGCTCTTCATTCATCTCTTTATTCATACCCCTCATTCTATCCACCAAGACATCCTGTAGCCTCCAGCTTCAAATACCTTGAATCTTATACCCCTCATTCTATCCACCAAGACATCCTGTGGCCTCCAGGTTCAAATACCTTGAATCTTATCAATTCTCATTATCCACAGTGCCACTTTGGAGTTCTAGTCTAAAATATAAGCTTTTACCTTAATTATAATCACAATTAGCCTCCCTGCTTCTTGTTCTCCCTGCTTCTTCCATCACCCTTTTGCATTCTATAAACACAGTGACCAGAATGATACTGTTGCAATGTAAGTTAAATAGGACAATCCTCTGCTCAGAACCCTCCAATGACTTCATGCTTAACTTGGAATTAAGGACAAATAATTCCCAATGGTCTACAAGGCCCATATGATCTGTCCCTTATACTCACCCATTACCTCTTTGATGTTATCTTCTATATTTTGTCTTTGTTTTCCACTGTCTACTCAAGCAGTCCTCAATGGGTTTTTCTTAAAATACTGTAGAAAGACTTCTTCCTTAGGATCTTTGTATTTATCTTTTCTTCTGGGTGTATTGCTGCTTCTGAAGTTACTTATATGGCTTGTGTGTTCATCTCCATTAGGCTTTATGATATAATACCTTTTCAATGAAGATTTTTCGTGCTACTCTAACCCACAATCACCTTCATTAATGCTTCAATACTCTCAATTTCTCTGCTGTGACTTATTCCATACCTTGACATTTATCACCATCTAAAATGTAATGGGTAGATGTTTAGTTATTTCTATTCTGTAGTTCTTCCCACTACACTAGAATATAAGCTCTGTAATAGCAGGATCTGCACCTTCCGTACCTAGAACAAAACCTAGCACTTAGACGTCATTAATGACTTATTACTGAGTAACTGTTAAGTAATGTATTTGTAAAAATAAGAATATTTTTCCAGTGAGTAAGCTGTACAGGTGTGCAGTAGAAGCCACCAAAATAATTGTGGAATAAATATGGCAGTTGACAGTTCCCAAGTTGTGCCATTTGCTAGCAGAGTGAAATACTCAAGATTTAAAATATGTCACATTAGCAATTTCTATAGTTGAAACATTGATATAATACAGTTTCTAAAATGTATGTGGTAATTACATGACATAACAACATAGGACAGTGCTTGACATCATACTAGATGTTCAATAGTACTAATTCTTATTGTCCTTGAATTAAGTATGTGTATGTATGTGTGTGAATAGCTTACAAATAATATCAACTAATGTAATGAGTATGTGCATCTCAAGATATCATCAGCTTAGAGTGAATTAACAAGTTTGTAAAAATCATAGAAACTTGAACCTGGCCTGGAGGCCATCTGTCCTAAACACTTCATTTTAAAGATAAAGAAAAAGCTGGCTATGTTAAGTAATTTTTGATGAAGGTGGATACAAAATCCAAGTCTCCTGAGCCCTAGTGTAGTGTTCTTTGGAATAATAAAAAAAAAAAAATAAGAGAAACCCTGATTTTGTCACAAATGCCCACATGAAAGGCTGAACCCTGTCCCAAAACTCTGTCAGGTGTGATAACAAGGCTGCTGAGTGGCTAGAGTCTTTCAAAAACCTGAGAGTAGGGAATAGTCTAGGACACTGATACTTTCAGTTTTCCCCCTTATTCATTCAGACAGACTGATGTGACAGTAAAGAGGAAATTCACCTCTCATCCAGTCATTGGAACCCCAGAGAAGACTCTAGCTGAGCATTAACTGAAGTGCAGCATGATCCGAGGTTTGCAGCTGTGAGATAATCATAAGTCTGGGAACATAGTGAGCCAGGAAGCTGAGAGCAAAGTGTGTCCAATTCATGAGAAGTACACTTGTCTTATAATGGCCACAGTTGTCTTAATGTCATTTTACTTAAAAGACAGCACCTTTGCTGAACGAAGCTGGGGGAGGAAGAGCCAGCTTAAAAGACATGCAATCATCATTGCCCTATAATTGGGCAGGCATGTTAACTGGTCAGACTGTTCTTTGGAACTGGCTGTTTTAAAAATGGAAAGAAATAAAAGGTAACTATAGCCCTATTGCCAACTGTTTTGCAAAAGATACAGTCAATCTTCCCTTTTGTCGTTAGCAGAAATACTAGTGGTGTCATCTAAGATGTGAAGAAATTTTATTGTCTAGGTATAATCAGAATAGCTTGAGGCCTTTGTGAAGGCAATTTTTTTTTAAGAAAATGAAAGTATTTCAAAAAGCTCACTTGTCTCTTTTCAAAGAAAAACTATTTATTTCCTTTGCCAGTAATGTCTACTGAATAAGCATAACTAGACTAAGTTTTTAAACTCTTCACCTAAAATGCAACCTAGAAAGATAAAAATATCCCTACCAAACTGTATATCCTGTATCCTCTCAAATCCTATCCTCACTGTCAAATTCAAAATAATACTATGAAAGAAAAATTATGTAACAATTACAGAAAGCTTGAATAAATTATTAATGTCTAATGTAGATTCTTAGAAATTGCTGCCAATAACCTTTATGCAAAGAGGATTATTCTGTTCTGCACTTTGGCATCAAGTGGACTTGCTATGTGTTTTCAATTAATTATGAAAAATCACACACATCTATGTAGAGAAAATGAGCGTGAAAGAACATCTACAGTTTTGCTCATTGTCTGCTTAGCTGCAATTTGATCCTCTGTTTTATTCCACAAAATAATTTTGTTAATCCATCTGGTAACAAGAGGAAAAGAAAGGAAAAGATACTATGTAGCAATGGTCAGCTTACCTCAGTTACAGTAATGTGTTTTTCAACTATTTGACACAGTGTCCCTGTTTTTTGATAGCACTGAATCCTAACAAGTGATATATTCAGGTGTTTAGCTCCATTGGTATTTGCCAGAAATGTATAAGTAGTCAATGTAAATGAGGACAGTAGGTAAAAATCACACTAGGCTAGACAATTGTTAGGAAAAAAAATATTACCACTCTATCTGACCTGTTTCTGTTTTGCTCTCTGTTGTTATTTGCCAATTCCCATGATTAGTTTATGAGATGCATTAAGTAGTCAGGGATGTCACTGGTCCAAGTTTAAATTAGCATTTTCTGAAGTATACAAGTTAGTACTTTGCCAAGACTTTATGCTGAATGTTAAATCAACCCCTATGCAAAATTGCCACCAGGTGGCAGAAGTGAAATTAGGAACAAGAGAAAGTGACTAATTTGACTAAAACAAGTAATGACTTGGGATTTATTGCACAACCATTTACTGATTGCTTTCTATGTACGTCTTTTTTTTTTTTTTTTGAGATGGAGTTTCGCTCTTGTTACCCAGGCTGGAGCGCAATGGCGCGATCTCGGCTCACCGCAACCTCTGCCTCCCGGGTTCAAGCAATTCTCCTGCCTCAGCCTCCCGAGTAGCTGGGATTACAGGCACGTGCCACCACGCCCAGCTAATTTTTGTATTTTTGGTAGAGACGGGGTTTCACCGGGTTGACCAGGATGGTCTCGATCTCTTGACCTCGTGATCCACCCTCCTCGGCCTCCCAAAGTGTTGGGATTACAGGCGTGAGCCACCGCGCCCGGTCCCGCTTTCTATGTACTTCTATGTATAAAAAACATTATGTACTTTCTCTTCTCAAGAAAATCTCAATCCAGTAACTTGTCAAGCTATCCAAGGAAATATCAGATTCTAAATCCTAATTCTGATCCATATTAACCATATGACCTATGGCAAATAATTGTTTGATTTCATTAATCTTTAGTTTCATAACCTGCAAATGGGGTTAGTTGCATCATGCAGAGAAGTTAAAATATTAAAATTCCGTTTATGTAAAAGTGCTTAGGATTTTGTCTGTCATATAGTCGATACACATGTATGTTAATTTGCTCCACCTAGGACTGGTTACATAATAACTCTCAAATCTCGATAAGGAGGCAAAGAAACAAGTGTCATTTCATTCACCCTCATTACTTTTAGGTAGAGAAGAGAATTTGAGAAATCTTTCTCTGGCACCTAAAAGGACCCAACAATAATGATAATCAAGATAACATTCACAGATGTTTTAATTATATAACTTTGAGGCTTGGATATACGATTTCACTGAGTCAGTAACGAGGGAGACATGTATTTAAATTCTTTAGACTTCTTTTGCATGACAAGATTCTTTATGCAGCTGATGTTACCTCATTCTTTAGAAAAAGATACGCTTTTAAATTGATTTGATCCAGGCAATGATTTGTTAAATTATTTGAAATAGTTCAAGCAAGTGCTTCCATAAAAGGGAGTAGAGTTTATACATGCAAGAGGGCTGTTACTCTAATTAAATAAGAAGATTCATTCCACCAAACAAATACTGGTGGTTTTTGTTCAGCGATAATGAAGGAAGCATGAGGAGAGGCTCCCTCTGCATCCAAGATGACCTCTCACTAGTAAGTCAACCTACAAGATCATCTCCACCTCTTTCTACTGTTAGTTAAACTCCTTATGCATTTAAATGGCAGTGATACCAACTAATGATTATTGTTTTTCATGCTTATTTTTTTTTATTAAAGCATTAGTTGGTAGCCCATGCAATTCTGTAGGAGTTATCATTTAATGACATTTTATATTTCTGGTTTATCTTTTAATAAGAAACCCATGCTGATCTGCCTCTCATTTTTCTTCAAAGTAACTTAGCTAGAAGATGAATGCTAATTACTATTATCTGGGGTGATCTGAAGGAAACTGGTTAGGTTGGGAAGCCTGTCTATGGCCTAAGAATGACTGATTCCTTCCTTGCTATTTTCTAGTTAGAAATCTCTGAATGGAAGACTGTTTAAAATGCTGTGTATAAACCTTTATGATTCATGACAAAGACTTTTACGTATTTTTGAAGCTTCGATCTCTGGATTTGACTATGTCTATACTGTTTCTGATTATAGTTATAAATACATTGTAAGTAAAATTTATAGAGCATGATTATACATTTTAGTGGGCAGATATCTGAATAGAAGATAAAGGGAAAGAGTCATAGTAAAATAAAGAAGATATTCTTTTGAACCAATAAAATGATGTTTTTATTCCTGTCCTTCAGTATGGAGAAAGAAGGAAAGGAGAAAGACTTTGAAGAAGGTTTTACTAATAGAGGAGTATTTTTATCTGAAGTCGCAGATAACATGGAACTTAAGGAAACAGGTGGAACTAACAGTTACCCAGAGAAGAGAACACAAGCAATAGTCAAATCAAGGAAAGAGCCATGTGTATAAACACAGGCAACATGGCTTGTGAGAGTGAGCAGAATCGTTTCCCAGGCAATCATTCAAGACATCTCTGACCCAAAGAGAATTTCATAGACTATCAACAGAAAGTTTATAAAGGGCCAGGACTAGATTAAGAGAAAATTATAGTGTGAGTCAGCACAGGTTATTTTCTCTGATATACTAGGTAAGTGTTCTCACCAGTTACTAGCTTACAAAGAAGCATCCACTGTATACTTTGTACATTTCATTATATATAAAAGTAATAAAAAATTGATTTTATAAAAGTTGAGAGAATAGTGGTTACCAAAGAGAGGAAAATAGGAGAGAACGAGATGAGGAGAAGTTCATCAATGGGCACAATGTTACAGTTAGAGGGGAAGAGGAAGTTGTGATATTCTCTTGTCCAGCAGGTTATCACTAACAGTAAAGCATTGTTAGTGATATCTGGTATCCTCTTGTCCAGTAGGCTGATTATCGCTAACAATGCTTTATTGTTAGCGATAATCAGCCTACTGGACAAGAGAATACCAGAACTTCCTCTTCCCAAAGTAGCTAGTAGAGAAGATGGAATGTTGTCACAACAAAAAATGATGACAGTTTAAGGTAACGGATATATTAACTGTTGTGATTCGATCATTTCACAATGTTTCCTTGTATAGAAATATCACATTGTAACCCATAAATATGTATAACAATTGCATTTCAATTTATAAAAACAGAATTAAGTAATGACAGAAAACATAAGGACTATTTTATTAGAAAATGAAAAAATAAATGACTTATACAATTTATCAGAACTAGCATATGATAAGAGTGTCATGCCAGAAACACACACTTTACTTTTGACAGACATGAAAATCAAACTCCTAAAATGGGAACTTTCATTCCTTACTGTTGGGAACGCAAAATGAGACAGTCACTTTGGGAAACAGTTTGCCATTTTCCCATGATATTACACTTACCGCATCACCTATTAATCCCAATTCTGAGTGGTTGTCCAAGAGAAATAAAAACATGTTTGTCCAAAAAATTTGTAGCTTCTCTGAACATAAAAATTTGTAGCTTCTCTATTTATAATCACTAGAACCAAAAAACAATCAAATGTCCTACAACAAGTGAATGAATAAACAAAGTGTGGTCATCTGTGTATTCCATTATGCAGCAATAAATGGAATGACTAGAATTAATAACAATGTATTGTATACCTGAACATTGCTAAGATTGGAGATTTTTAATATTCTCTCCATACGAAATAATAAATATGTGAGGTGATGAAAATGTTATTAGCTTGTTTTAGCCATTCTGCAGTGTATATATTATCAAACATCATTGTACACTATAAATATATATGATTTTTTTCAATTAAAAAGGAAAGAACTATTCAGGCAACCATTGGATAATCTCAAAGGGAACACACTGAATAAAAGAATTCAGTTTCAAAATATTAAACATGGTATAATTCCATTTATATGACATTTTCAAAAAAAACAAAACTATTGTGACTAAGAACAGATAGTGATGCTGAGGGGTTGAGAACTGGGGACTGTGTAACTATAAAAGGATGACACTGGGGAGGTTTTTGCAGTGATAGAGCTGTTCTGTTTCCACAGTCCAGATGGTTACAGAAATCTATACCTGTGCTAAAATTCATAGAATTCTACACAATAAAGCCAATTTACTGTATGTTAATGTTTAAAGTATAATAAAGCAAAAAAAACTAAACATCACACACAAAAAAGAATCCATTTGTTCACCACCTGAATGTCACTAAGTCTTCCAATTATCTGGTGTCTCTCTGGTCTTGCGTGGAAAGAAATTAAGCTCCCATGCCACCTCTTCTGGAAAGTTCAACCATTTTCCCAAAATCGTCCATAGATTTAGAAAAAATATCTCAATCGTGTTTTTTTTTTTTTTTTTTTTTTTTGCTACTGCAGAATTCTAAACTTTAAATTCTGTGATTATTCTCTTCACTCTGCTCTTTATATGCTAATCATGGAAAATTTCCCCTTTTCTTCGGAGTCACTGATTAGACTGAAATAAAATGGTTTTACTAAATAATAAATAATAACACTGAATGATCTCACTTATATGTTGAATCTATGTAATCAAACTCATAGGAGCAGAGAGTAAATGCTGGCTGCCAGGGACTAGGGGGAGGGAGAGATGCGGAGACGCTGGTCGACAGATACAAAGTTTGAGTTATTTAAGATGAAATAAGTTCTGGAGATATAATATACAGAATGGTGACTATAGTTAACAACACTGTTTTGTGTACTTAACATTTGCTAAGGGGGTAGATCTTAAATGTTCTCACTGCACCCCCCAAAAAATGTTATTATGTGAGATGTTGGAATATGTTAATTAGCTTAATTGTGCTGTTATTATACAAAGACATGTACATCAATGCATCAAGTTTTACACCTTAAATACACTGAAATGTTGTCAATTATACCTCAGTAAAGCTGAGAAAAAGAATAAAGTGGATTTTAGCACAGCACAGAGCAAGTCGTAACTTAAAATTAAATTATTAAGCAACTGAGTTCTTCAGCCCCTTGGCTATACCTGCTACAGACCCTTGGCAATATTGGCAGCAGACCCTTGGTCATCACTATCACAAGAAACTTTTCTCACACATTCCTTTCTTGTGGGCCTGCCTGATGACATATTTGTTTGATCTTCTCTCTCTTTCTGTATCCTTAATTTCTGAATCCTCCAAATATCTGATATTTGTCATTCTCAGCAGTTTAGTAGTTTGTCATGTGATTACCCTCCTTCTTACCTTGCAGGGATTAGGACAAGATCATAATAATTGCCTTTCACAACTATGTGGTGATCTAATTAGGTGTTTTCTGTATTTACTTTAGTAATATCACTCCTCCCCTAGAATGCAGCTCAGTAGCAATTATATTTTTAACGGTTATTTTAACTTTTGTATATGAAAATTATGTATAGGAAAGTATATGTAGTTCTCATTACACATTATGGATTATAGATTCAACTTTTCTTATTCAAATCAAAAGTTGTAAGACAGAAGTAATTGAACTGGGTAGAGATTCTGGTACTCAGAATGAAAAAAAATTATAAGCACCTTCTGTAAGTAGAATGTATAACAAGGTTTATAAAATCTCACATTTATTGTTATTGAGAGTATTTTGGTATTCTTGATGGTAGTTTTGTGCACAGAAAATATTACGGTTGGTGCAAAATTATTGCAAGTTTGCCATTGTTTTCAGTGATTTTTGAAGCAGCAATTATTTTTGCACTGACCTGATAAAATTTGTAACTACTTTAACATTTGAAACTAATGTTTGCTTTATATTCCAAATCAAAAATCTATTAATTCATAAACTTGTACTTTAATTTATAAATGTTGTTATTCTTTTAATAAATCTGTCAAGCTTTATAATCACCTTTAAGTCAACCTTCATAACAATTAAATTTCCTTAAAATTTTAAACTACCTTTATAAATTCAACATAATCCATTTTTTTCCGAAGTACTTCAGCTACCTAACAAAACTATTCCAAGTACCTAAATGAGTTTTCTAAATATAATAAATAGATTAAATATAAAAATGTGATAATATATTCCAATATTGTAATCAAATTTATTTTACTTTTTACATTTAAATGAACCCAGTAGTTCCGTAGTTCTTTTGGATAAACATTGAAATTGAGCTTTCTCATTTTAAAGCTTGAAACTTTTATTTGTTTTATCTGAGTTCCTTTCTCAGAAAGGGACCTTCAGGCCTCTTAAAAAAACTATCAAAGAAACTGAAACTCACCATATCACCTAACAAGATGCCAGATGCCTCACTCATCATGATTGCTTCCTTGCCCCTCCTAGTTTCTGTTTTCTTAAACCTTGTTACATTTCTTCCAAGCTTTATAAACCCTTTGTTTTAGTCAGTCAGGAAGATAGATTTGAGACTGAGCTCCCATCTCCTCAGCTGCAGCACCCGATCAAAGCCTTCTTCCTTGGCAATACTTGTCATCTTAATGATTGGCTTTCTGTGTGGCAAGCAGCAGGCTCTAGACCAAACTCCAGGTGTTTCAGTAACAACATTAAAATCAGAAGTGGCTGCTCTGAAGGGCTGGCATTGAGTACCTGTGGCTTTTCTACATTCATGGTGCAAGCTGTCAGTGGCTCTGTTATTCTGGGGTCTGGAGGATGGTGGTTCTCTTCTCACAGCTCCATTAGGCAGTGCCAAAGTGGGGTGTTTCTGTGGGGGTTCCAGCTTTGCATTTTCCCTCTGCACTGTCCTAGTAAAGGTTGTGTGTGAGGGCACTCACTATCTCTGCAGCAGGCTTACACTTGGACATCCAGGTTTTTTCATACATCCTCTGAAACCTAGGCAGAGTCTCCCAAGCTTCAGCTCTTGCATTCTGTGTACTTGCATGGTTAACAGCACACGAAAGCCACCAACGCCTCTAGGTTGCACCCTCTGAAGCAGTGGTCCAGGCTATACCTGGACCCATTTTAGCCATGGCGAGAGCTGGAATGGCTGGGGTACAGGAAGAAGTGTCCCCAGCTGTGGAGGGCAGAAGGGTTCTGGGTGTGGACCATGAAAGCGTTTTTCCCTCCTAGGCCTCTGGGCCTGTGATGGGAGGGGCTGCCTCAAAGTTTCCTGAAATGCCTTCAAGGCTCCTTGCCCCTTTTTCTTGACTATTAGCACTTGGCTCCTCTTATGACAATTTCTGCAGCCTACTTGAATTCCTCACCTGAAAATTGGCTTTCCTTGTCTACCATAGAGCCAGGCCACATAGTTTTTAAACCTGCAAAGCCACAGGGCAGGTCTTTCCTAAGCCTTGAGAGCCCATCCCTTGCATCAGTGTTCTCTGGATGTGAGACATGCAGTCAAAGGAGATCATTTTGGAGCTTTAAGATTTAATGACTGCCTTACTGGGTTTTGGACCTATATGGGACCTATAGCTCCTTTCTTGCCCATTTCTCCCTTTCGGAGCAGCAGTATTTATCCAATGCCTGTACCCTCATTGTATCTTAGAAGTAACTAACTTGTTTTTTTATCTTTCAGGCTCATAGCAAAAGTGACTAGCCTTGTTTCAAATGAGACTTTGGACTTCTGAGTTAATGCTGAAATGAGCCTAGACTTTCGGGAATGGTTGAAATATCTGATTGCATTTTGCAATGTGAGAAGAACATAAAGTTTGAGAAGGGGCAGGGTGGAGTGATATGCTTTGTATCAGTGTCCCTGCTCAAATTACATTTCAAATTGTAGTCCCAAGTGTTGGAGGTGGGACCTGGTAGGATGTGATTTGATCATGGGGGCAGATTTCTCCCTTGGTTCTGTTCTTGTGAAAGTAATTTCTTGTAAGATCTGGTCATTTAAAAATGTGTGGCACCTCCCTTTTCTCTTTCTTTCTCCTGCTCCTGCCATGTGAAATGCTGACTCCCCTTTTGGCCTTCTTCCATAATTAGAAGCTCCTTGAGGCCTCCCCAGAAGCAGAATCTGCTACGCTTTCTGTATAGTCTACAAAACCATAAGCTAATCAATCCTCTTTTCTTTGTTTTAAAAAGAAAATCAAAAGTGTAATTTACTTAATAGTTTAATTATACTTAAATGCTTTAATTATAATAATGAAATTAACTTATTACATATTCTAACACATACCTTTCTATTGAACAATAATTATAATTATGTATATTTATTGCATATATCCAGTATATATTCATATATATGTATACATACATTGTTCTTAAGCTTGACACAAAAACATTAAAACTATAGGCTCCATTACTTCTAACTTTTCTTTTTTAAATTTTTTTACTTGTTTTTTTTTTTCTGTAACATTATAAATTCCTGCTCATACTTCTAACTTTTAATGGTCTATCAGAAATTTAAAAAATTTAAAACATACTTGCCAACAAATATTAATATTATTTCAAGCATTTTATTTTCCAATGGAATTTGAGGTTACATGCCCAATCGTAGAAATTGCTTATCAACCAGGAAGAAACCTGGAGTCTGCATGGCTTTCCTCAGAATGATGAGATATACCCAGAGATCTCTCTTATAATTACTATGTATCAACTCCAAGTTTATACTTTCCAAGTAATTTGGTCTTTTAGTCTGGATCACCTGGATTTCATGCTAGCTTATAGACACTTTACAAGTAAAACTAGAGTGTCAAACCATTCTAGTTTTCATTATAAATTATTCCCATAAAATTCTTATATGGCAAGGCAGTAAATCTTAGAGATATTAAGATTATTTCTGACTGAATTCTGTGTCTTATGGCTTAGTCTTACATTTTGGGCAGGGCAACAAACCATGACAATGATAACAAGCCTGAAATGTGGATTATTAATACTTTCCCAAGTGAGTTATATATTGAACCATAGATATATACTTAATAAAATAATTCCTTTATCATATATACTTATATGTATAATACTGTTTATAGTATACTGTAAATTAATATTTTTCACAAACTCTTTCTATATAGTGTACTTGATTTACATTGAACACCTAAATTTAAATTATTAATTTACTAAATGTAAAATTTACCACAATGTGATTTATATGTGTTAAACTTACTGTATAATTTTACAGGAAGAATATTTCTCAGGAAATAAATTGGGAAAATTAATTATTTTTCAAGTCATCTTGTTCTTGTTTATGTGCATATTAATTTTATATATTTATACTAACATTATTTTACATATCCTACATCATGCTTTATTATATCTTGTTTTAAATATATTAATTTATCAGTGTAAATATCTAAATATTTTCTGGTATATTTTCTTTAAAAAAAAAATACTAAGAATCCAAAAAAGTGGAAATAGCCTAGGCCTCTTTGGATATCTGAGAATACATAGTTTTAATAAAGATATGGGAGAAAAGGAAAACATTTGGGGGATTCAAAGATAGCAGATTTCTTTACTGATGGGTCGACTGAACTTTTATCTCCCATGTGATTGTATTTTATATTTTTTAGGTCATTGTGTTTTATATTGTATATTATTTTATATTACTATTAAAAATGATAGGAAAGTATGTTTTCTATTAACTCACATATAATTTTCATCATATATTTATTTATCACTTTAAGGAATACATAGCAGACTTCTCTGTAGATGATGGAAATATAGAGATACAACATGCTGCCTCATCCTAAAGCATTACAACTTCTTTGAAAAGAGATTATTTGTAAACACAAATAGAAGTTTGATACTTTACTGTTGGAATACAGTGTAAAGATAGAAGAATAACAAACATGTAGAAGAATCACTTAATTCTCTTTATTCTTCCTGCTTTTTGATAATATGAGAGGTAGTGATGAATTCATTCATTCATTAAATAAAATTTATTTATTTGTAAAATGGGTAGAATTCCTATATGTCAGAAATCATTTAGATCAAAGGATAGAGGACAAATAAAAAAAAAAAAATCGTTGCCTTCAAGTAGCTTTTGTTTTAGAATAGAGATAGACAAATCACTAAATATGTAAAATATAAAGTATATCAGATAAGGTTAAGTGCTGAAAAGAAACAAATCGGGGAAGGATGAAAGAGATTGCTCACCTAAGATGAATTGCTTCACTGTCCATGCCCCTGTATGATTATATTCTGGGGAAGAGGGATGCTCTGGGTTTCTTTTGGTGACCATTGTTAACAGGGATTGACATTGTAATGAGGTGTTCTCAGGCTAAAATAATGGTGTCGAGGTGGTAAATGTTGTGAAAGAGGGAATGGTAGAAGTCTTGATAGAAGAACACAAAGTTCCAAGGGCCCCTCTTCGTTGTTGCCAATGAGCCAGTGATAGTGTGAAAGCCAGGAAAGGAGAGATCTTTGTTTGAAACACGTTGGGAGCACTGGATTTCCTCTTGACCACTGACAGTGGAAGTAAAGATAAGGGAAGAAGTAATCTATATGCTTCAGATTATACTCAGTGTATACTTGGGTTTTCAATTGACATTCCATTGATAAAGATTAACTATGTGAACTCCTAAATTCAGACTGTTAAAATAATAGTCAATAATTTATTCTTACACTAAAGTAGAATAATTTATTGAAATTAAAGTAGAATAATGCCTCTAGTAAATAAAATTTTAATTTTAATACTGTGGATTACACCTTTTCTATGCTTACTCCCTACTTCAGCCACTTGACCAATTTGTAATGACATGACAAAGCCATCTTTTTTTCCCTTGTGTTGATCCTGCCATTTCTTCTGTTTTCTTAAACCTTATCATAAATTTTTCTTATCTCAGAAAGTAAATCTAATACTCTATTCTGAAAATTAGAGCCTCTCACCAGCATGGCCCATATAACATTAATTCTTTCATTTTTGTTCAGCTGTGCTTTTGATTTTCTGGTGTGTAGCTCCGTTTTACTACTCATGGCGTTCACTGGCCTGAGTTTTCTCCAAATATTTTATAATACTTTAGAAGATACAACATACTTTATGCCTTATTAGAGATTTTTAATCCACAATTGCATATTAACCCAAGATAATTCTATATAAATGCAGTAAAAAATGATGTTCAATAACATATTTTCTAAATTATCTGATCTACGGTCCATAACAACCAATTTCTCAATATTTTTTATTAATAGCTCATGGCAATATCATTCTGCAGAAGACATTTAGAAAAAAAAAGCCCTGATCTATAAGCAATTGTATTTATTCCCTAGACACCTCTTTTTGGCTTATATGGTTTTTAGAGCTGAAAATTATGACAGACTTGGTACAGGAGAGCTAAACATTCTATGAACTTTCGAATTAAAAAAACCTACTGACATTTGGCAGTGGATACAATCATTTAATCTCATTTTCTATTTGTGTCTTGATTCAGAATATTTGATTTTACTTAATAAGAATTGTCTATGTATTTGGTTATAACGAAATTGGTGTTTATCTCTGTAGTATATTAGGAAAGCGGGCCTTGTTATGCCTTAATGCAGTGGTTCTTTACCCAGAGCAAGCATCAGAATCATGTGAAGGATTTGTTAAAACACAGAATGCTGAACTCCACTACGAGTCTCTGATTTAGCAGGTCTGGGATGAAGCGCCGAGATTTACACCTCTGACAAGTTTCCAAGTATTGCTGATGCTGGTGGCACAAAGCCCATAGATTAAGAACCATTATCTTAGTGCACAACATGCAAAATCACTTCTTAAGTGTTGGTGAAATTCTTAATGTACCTAAGAATCAACGAGATGAAACTTAAGTCAACAGCCAATTTACTATGATTTTTACATTCCTAATTCTCAATTTCTCTGTCCCCTTCCTCTGAATATCTCAGGTAGATTTGATGACCTCTTGTGACAAGAAGTTAAGAGTCCCAAAGAAATAGACAGCACATGCAGTATTAGATAATTCAAAGAGGTTTCTTTATTAAGGAGCTATTTACAAAAATGTGGAATTAGTACCATAACCTGAAACTTTATGGTAGTCAAGTTATTGACATCCTTAGGCTCAAAGCAATAAAGTGAGGGAGAGGATACTGGAACCTGCAGATGTGCAGTCGATTAGAAGATCAGTAACTTTCAATCAAGCCAGCTCAAGATGATTTATAGGCAGGCAACTAATCCTTCCTTTTGATTCTCAATGGCCAACGCCTGCAAAAAATCACTGGTTACTAGAACCCATGGACATAGCTTACATGCTTTACCTCCAAGAGACCAGCTTGATAGAAAATAATTTATTCAGCACATCAGTTTCTTTCTACCATTTACTGGAGACTTTTAATTTTTTTTGGGGGGGGTCACAAATACACTACATCCAGCATAGTAACTTCAATGGGAGTACTACTTGGAAAAATTTGCAGCAATCCACTGTCATCCACCATGATTCATTTAGTTTTGGTAGGGGCTAGACTGGTGAAAAAAAATGGTAATATGATAGGACCACCTCTCCTCATTTTTAAATTATTTTAGAGTGAGCGCAATCTCTGTTATTTCCATGAGGATGAAGTATTGTTCGTGATTTACTCCCTTGGGAGAAGGGGCATTTTCAGAGCTTCTCCTTTGTTTTAATCACTATGATAGCTCTTATGCTATAGGTAAAGGAATCAACATGAGTATTTAGCCATTTACAAGTTTATCCACTCGAATTACTTATTCAGTGGCTAGAAAAATCACTAGTAGGTGAATTTGTGAACCCTATCGATGTACTGTGAGTTGGATCTGAGCCAGGACTCTATTCATTATCCACACTGCATGTTTCCTTACTCCAACATTGGTTTTGATGGTGCTTTTGGTTCCTGGTTCCCTGTGTCTAACAGTCCTGGAATTGTTTAGGTATTAATCTTTCCTACAGTATCTTTCTCTGATTAAATGGGCATATACCCCTTTTGGGAAGGTGAGGAGGAATTATTACTGGATATAATTCTTGGGTGTTTCCTCCAGGGTAGCCTCCTTTTCAGCCAGTGGATTTCAAATCTAGGAAGCTGGACAAAATATCATTATTGAAATGGTTGTCCCCAGCCTCTATACACATAACCTCTTATATATCCTTGATTTCTTTTTATTGTATAAAATAATCATAAATGGTTATAAATTTAAATATTACTTTTATATTTATATAAAAGCAGTATATTTTTGACTACACTTCTATATTGATGTAAAAACAGTGTTCTATTAACCATTTCCACAGCTATCTTTGAATCACAGACTCCTTAGACTCTTTACTGACATATGGTCTCATGGAGATTTAACTTCTGTTAAAGGAAAAAAAAATTAAAACATACATAATTTGACTTTGTCAAATACCTATCCTGTGTCTTTGCAATCCAAACTATGCTAGGAAAATAAGAGTGTATTTGAGGGATAGATTTTTACATACCAGAGCTTTCAATCAGATTCTTACCAATAAGCCTAGTAAAAGTTTCCATTAGTAATTCTCATATGGAACATACCTTGATGTGGCATTAAATCTTGGATATAAATTTAAGTGTTCATAAATCTTCCAAACATTTTCTGGGAATTGGTTGGCTTGGTTAGATGATGAATTAAGTAAGTTGATAAAGTCCATTCTTTGAAATTAGTTATAGAAGTTGAACCTAGATGTAAAAGGAAAATCAACTATGTATCTTCTCTATCATGTCTTTATTTTTTTCTAGATAATAAGAAATTACACAGGTAAAAATTGTTCTTTAGAGAGACATTTTCTCTTTAAATACAAAATGATAATAACTATAAATTATATCATACAATTTTCAATTGAATATGCTGTACAGTAGACATAATGAGAAAAAGACCAGAAAGCATACTTTAAGATAGGAAAGATAGCCTACTTGAATAGACTGCTTAAAAAATTATATGACAGTTTTGTAGTAAATAGATTGGTAATATTGAGTAAGTTTCTATTCTGTGTTTCTGTTTTCTCATTTGAAAAAAATGGCCAATATTAAGTGATTCGTTTCTATTGCTTTGTGTCCTACTCTCTAACTAGAGGTGACATGGCAGCACGCACACTAGCTTAGGTAGTGGAATCCACAAACAAACAAAACCGAAACCAAAACAGGTTTTATCTTGGTTTCACCACTAACCAGCTTTGTTAATTTATCTTATTTCACTAATCCTTGGCTTTCTTATCTGGAAAATGGGAATAATAATATAAGGATAAAATTCAGTGCTGTGTCTACCATAGTTTTTGACACATAGAAAATGCTAAGGAAGCATTGCTACTTTGTGCAGTAGTTAAGAGTGGAGAATCTAGAGCCCAACTGCCAGGTTCATGTCCTGTCTCTTTCTAATTACCATCTATATGAATTTAAGCAAAAACAAATGTCTAGTAACTCACTTTTTTTTCTATAAAATATTAGGCCAGACTGTTCTCATGAGGTAGTTAGAAAATACATTAAGCATAGTCCTTGGCAAATAGTTGCTCTTATTTGATGTTATTCACCATTATTATTAACACAGTTTCTTCAGTGGTCAGAATATATTCAAAAGTAACATCTGCCCCATTGCCATACCCTTTGTCAATAAGTCACTAAAATTATATTCAAATATTTCTGCAATATACTCCAGATTCAGATTTTGCTCAGGAAATGTGCCTTTCCATGACAAAAAAAAAAAAAAAAGAGCTTAACTTCAAATGAACTTCATGCTAAATAACTCATATACTCCAATATGCTGTGTTTCTCTGCCTCTGAAGAGATATATATATATATATATATATATGTGTGTGTGTATATACATATATACACACATACATATATATATGTATATATCTTTCCTCCTTCCTTCCTTCCTTTGTTCCTCCCTCCCTCCCTTCCTTCCTTCCCTCCTTTCCCTCCCTTCCTCGCTTCCTCTCTTTGTTTTTTTCTCCCTTCCTTCCCTCCTTCCTGAGACAGGGTCTCACTTGTCACCCAGGCTGGAGTGCAGTGGTGCAGTCATTGCTCACTGTAGCCTTGAACTCCTGAGCACAAAGGGATCCTCCTGTCTCAGCCTCCCAAGAAGTTGGGACTACAGATGCCTGCTGTAATGCTCAGCTAATTTTTATTTTTTGGAGAAATGGGGATCTCACTATGTTTTCCAGGCTGGTCTTGAATTCCTGGCCTCAAGCAATCCTTCCAGCTGGGCCTCCAAAAGTGCTGGGATTACAGATGTGAGCCACCATGCCCAGCCTACTTGTTTTTTTCCTTCTACATCAAGCACCCATTTTTATTTAAAGAAAAATTTTCATTGTGGAAAGTATTATTGTAAACTGCTTACTGATCACAACAGCAAAATAACACTACTTGTGTTTGGATATTTATTTCCAAAGTATTGTTATTTATGAAATGGCCGAGAATTTTTAAATCAGTAAACTAATAATTTAATACCTTTTAAATATAAAATATGGTAATTTATAAAACAAAATATAAGTTAATAAAATTATATATGCTAAACAATATCTTTGTAATAAAATTAAATAAATAGAAAACTGTATATAAATCAATGGAATAAAATCTATTAATGAAGTTGATAGTTTAAA
The DNA here is from genome assembly GCA_004027835.1 of Alouatta palliata. Classification (NCBI taxonomy): domain Eukaryota; kingdom Metazoa; phylum Chordata; class Mammalia; order Primates; family Atelidae; genus Alouatta; species Alouatta palliata. The sequence continues at coordinate 15,766 of PVKV010012055.1, read as the reverse complement.
TGAATTGAAATTTAAAAGGAACAATTTTAAACAGCAACGTGTGTCAGTAATAGAGCATCATCACCTGCAGCATGTCTGTATAATAATTTTCACTTGCTCAATAAACTTTTGATTTTACTCTAGTCAGAGGAATAGTTCAAAGATAGTTACTAGCTAACTTGAGATATTTATTCTCTTTAACAAGAAAATAATCTCTTGTTTGATATATTGAAGGCATTTTTGGGTAACTATTTTCATATTGATGATAAACTATAAATGATCTACCATTACTTCAAAAGAACATTTCTAGTTCATCTTTGTTTCCTTTAATTCAGTCATGGAAATGTGGAGATTTTTGTGCGGAGGTACATGTATTATTTTCAGTATTGTCATTTTTATATTTCATTTGTTCAGAAAATTTTTAATTTGGATAAGGCATTAACCTTTACAGGGCTAGAGAAAATATATATTGTATATCTCTCTGGGTGTGGCTGAAGGTGCAAATGATTCAAGGTTCATATTTTCAAAAACAATAGGTGACATTAGGTTAAAAAAAAAGGACTTTAATTCATATAAAAAGCTCAATATGCCAGAATACAAAATTGCTGAAATTTGGTATCCAAATAACTAGAAATCATGATTATTCTCTCACTCATGATGTCTCAGAGCAGGGTTCTCCTTTCCTCACTCCCTCACCCATTTACCCTGCCTAAGAGGGTGATTCTGGTGAGTGATACAGGGATCAATGGTGAGAAGGTGTTGGTAACTCACATTGTTGTTACCACAGTGATGGGTGAATGCTTATAGCATATAGTTAATATGGTTTGTAGTTAGATTTTTTCATTGTCTAGCAAGATTTCTGCCAACTTTCCAAAAGTGCTCATTAACTGTTCAATTTTCTGAGTATGTTATTTCAGATGTCTCTTATTTTTGTTTTGTTTTGTTGTTTGAGACAAAGTTTCAGTCTGTCACCCAGGCTGGAGTGCAGTGGTGGAATCTTGGCTCACTGCAACCTCCACCTCCCTGGATCAAGCTATTCCCCTGCCTCAGCCTCCTAAGTAGCTGGGATTACAGGTGCACTCTACCACGCCCAGCTAATTTTTTTTTTTTTTTTTTTTTTAGTAGAGATAGGGTTTCACCATGTTGACCAGACTGGTCTCGAACTCCTGATCTCAGGCAGTCTGCCCGCTTTGGTCTCCCAAAATGCTGGGATTACAGGTGTGAGCCACTAGGTCTAGTCCAGACTTATCTTGATTTTTTATGATAACAATAACTTTGTAATGTAGTTATATTTTGCTTAATACTACATAGTTTCATGTGGCATTTAAAGAAAAATCATAACTCATATTCTTCCATCTCTCAATTTTTTTTACTAATCCTTTAAAACCCACATGAATATCCCTATCTTCCTTGAGTGCTTTCTTCATTTCCAAACTGAACATGGGTGCTTCTTGCTCCAAGTGTCCCCCTTATTCAATTTGTGCTTCTCTTTTACAGCTTAGAGTTATATTTTGTTTTTAATATATGTTCATTTTTTTTTTGCAATTTTATTTTAAGTCTTTCACTAGATTGTAAGCTCCATCAGGGAAAGTATTTACAGATTGTTCCCAATGTAGGATGGTTCAAAATATTATGTTTCAAATTTACAAAGGTTCAACAGTGAGCTACATACAGTAGAAACTGTACCTCAAATTTTGATATATTCACCACTTTATTATAAAGTATATTATATGTTAGATAATTTTGCCAAACTGTAGGATAATATAAATATTTTGATCACATTTAAGGCTAGTCTAAACTATGACATTTGATAGATTAGGTGTATTAAATGCGTTACAACCTTTATATTTTAACTTACAATGTGTTTTAGGATATAACCCCATTGTAAGTTGGGAAGCATCTGTATTATTTTCTTTTAATCATACACATACCCCAAATAGCATCTTCTCGGTATAAGAGATGTAAATTATTCATGGTTCATGTGTTCAGAATTTTGAAGAAGCAGCTTAAACTAAAGAAAGAAGTTTTTTAATACATACTTTACTGAAAGAGCAAACTTATTTCAATATATTTTTAATAAGTAGTGTAGTGGGTGCAAGGGTGTTTATTATGTTGTATGCAGCATTTTTGAATGTCTGTAATATTTACTAATGAAAAAAAGAATAGATAAATCATAAATTGTAGTTTAGTAAGTTTTAAAATCTTTTGTTCATTATGGTGTGATTTCAGCTACCAAGAGTGACTTTTGATTTCGATTCACTGTAAATGTAAAAATCATACGGTAGACAAACATTTTATTTTCCATTGAATGGTCACTTCAAATCATTGGCCTGGAAGAGGCTTCAAAATGGTTGACTAGAAACATCTGGCAGTCACTTCAACCACAAAGAAAAACAAGTGAGAACACTGGAATTTGGCAGAGAAGTGACAGGAAGCAACTGAGGCCAGAAATAGACACATTCCTGGACATACAAACTACCAAGATTTAGTCAGAAAGAAATACAGACTGGAACAGACTTATAACAACAAATAAGATTTGATTGATAATAAAAAGTCTCCCAGAAAAGAGAAGTCTAGGACCAGATGGCTTCACTGCTGACTTCTACTAAACTTTTAAAGAAGAACTAACACCAATTCTACTAAAACTATTCCAAAAATATTGAAGAGGAGTGAATTATCTATTCTATGAGGCCAGCATTACCCTAATATCAATACTAGATATAGATGCAACAAAATTGAAAACTATGGACCAATATTTCTGATGAACGTAGATGCAAACAAAACATAGATGCATCAAAACACTAGCAAACTAAATCCAACAGCACACCAAAAAGATAATGTGTTACAACCAAACAGAATTTATTCCAGGAATACAAAGATGTTTCAGCATATACAAATCAATAAATGTGATACATCATATCAACAGAATGAAGTGCAAAAATAATCTCAATTGATGCAGAAAATATATTTGATAAAGCTGAACATGCTTTCAGGGTAAAAACTCTCAAAACAAACAAACAAAAATTGGCACAGAAGAAACACAGGTCAGTATAATAAAGGCCGTGTACAACAAACCCACAGCTAACATCATATCAAATGGGGAAAGGCTAAAGCCTTTTCTATAAGAACAGGAATAATATAAGGATGCCCACAACATAGGTTACTTATATTCAACATACTACTCCTATTCAACATAGTATTGGAAGTCCTAGCCAGAAAAATCAAGCAAGAGAAAAGAAATATAATGCATTGAAGTTAAAAAAAATAAGAGATCAAATTTTTCTTCTTTGCAGATGACATGATTATATATTTAGAAAAACCCAAAGATTTCACCAATACTCTTAGATATAATAAATTCAATAAAATTGTAACATACAAAGTCAATATATAAATATAACATTTTCTTCATGTATTCATCAATTGACAGACATTTAGGTTGATTCCATATCTTGACTCTTGTCATAATGCTGCATATAAACCCAGGAGTTCAGATTTTTTTTTGACTTACTGATTTTTTTATATGATTTCGATATATACTCAGTATGGGACTGCTGAATCACATGGTAGTTCTACTTTTAATTTTTGAGGAATCTCCATACCATTTTCCACAGTGGCTATACTAATTTACATTCTCACTGGTAGTGGACCAGGGTTGTTTTCTCCACATTCTTGCCAGCATTTATCTTTTGTCTTTTTTGATAATAGCCATTCTGACAGATGTGAGGTGATATCCCATTTTGTTTTTAATTTGCGTTTCCCTGATGATTGGTCGTGTAGAACATTTTTTCACATACCTGTTGGCAATTTGTACTATTCTTTTAAAAATATTCTATTCAGATTTTCTACTCATTTTTGAATTTATTATTATTTTATTGGTTTGTTTTGTTTGCTTTTACTATTAGGTTATATGAATTTTTATGTAATGTGGATGTTAATTCTTTAGCAGATATTTTTTGAAAATATTTTCTTCCATTTTGTGGGTTGTCTTCTTATTATGTTATATGTTTCATTTACTATGTAGAGACTTTTTAATTTGATGCTGTCCCCCTCGTTTGTTTTTACTTGTATGGCCTGTACTTTTGGTGTTACATGCAAAAGGTAATGGCAAGACCAGTGTCAGTGATTTTTTTCCTCCATGTTTTTTGCTAAAAGTTTTACAGGCCAAAGTCTACATTTAAAATATAATCCATTTAAAATTGATTTTTGTGTATCGTGTAAGGATCCATTTTCATTTTGTTGCGTATGCATATCCGGTTTTCCCAATACTATTAATTAAAGAAAAATTCATTTCCTCTTTTGTATTTTTGGGCCTTTTGTTGATGGTCAACTGATCGTATTCACATGGGTTTATTTCTGGGCTACTATGTTCCTTTGCTCTTTTTATGACAATACCAAGGTGTTTTAATTACTATAGCTTTGTAATATAATTTAAAATCAGGAAGTGTGATGCTTCTAGCTTTGTTCTTCTTTCAAAACATTGCTTTGGCTATTTGAGGTCTTTTGTGATTTCATATAAATTTTAGTATTCCTTTTTTTTTTATTTCTGTGAACAACTTTATTAGAATTATAACAGGGATTGTACTAAATCTATGGATTGCTTTAGGTAGTATGGACAGTTTGGCAATACTAATTTGTTCAGTTCATAAACACAGTATATCTTATTTATGCCCTTTAAAATTTATTTCACTAATATTTTATAGTTTTCAGTGTACAGCTTTTTCACCTTTTTGTTTAAATTAATTTCTAAGTGGTCTTTTTAAATGCTAATTTAAATCAGATTTTTTTTTTTAAATTTTGGATAGTTTTGTTTTCAGTGTATGTTGATTTTGTATATTGCACATTTACTGGATTTGTTTACTAGTACTAACAGATTTTGGTGGAATCTTTAGAACTTTCTCTATGTATCATCAGTTCATGTTACCTGAAAACAGAAAAAATAAAACTTATTTCTTTCTGGTTTGGATGCCTTTTATTTCTTTCTCTTGTCTAATTGCTCTGGCTAGGACTTCAGTACTATGTTTAATAGAAGTGAAGAGGGTAGGCATCCTTGTCTTCCTGATCTTAGGTAAAACGCTTTCAACATTTTTTGTTAACTATGGGCTTGGGATATATGGCTTTTATTGTGTTGAAATATATTCCTTTTATACTTAACTTTTGATAGTTTTTAATAAAAAATGATGTTAAATTTTATCAAATGCTTTTTCTGCATCTATGGAGATGATCATACGCATTTGTCTTTTGTTCTGTTAATGTGATTTATCACATTTATTTATTTCCATGTGATGAAACATCCTTGCATCCAAGGAATAAATCATACTTGATGATGGTGAATAAACTTTTTTTGTTTCTTTGTTTCCTTTCGATGCAGTTTTGCTCTTGTTGCCCAGGTTGGAGTGCAATGGCAAGATCTCTGCTTACCACATCCTTTGCCTCCTGGGTTCAAGCAATTGTCCTACCTCAGCCTTACCAGCAGCTGAGATTACAGGCATGTGCCACCATGCCCAGCAAATTTTGTATTTTTTTAAAAATAGAGTCGGGGTGTCTCCATGTTGGTCAGATTGGTCTTGAACTCCCGCCCTCAGGTGATCTACCTGTCTCAGCTTCCCAAAGTGTTGGAATTACAGGCGTGAGCCACTATGCCCAGCTGTAAATAACTATTAAATGTGCTGCTGAATTAGGTTTGCTACTATATTGTTGAGGATTTCTACATCTGTGTTCATCAGAGATGCAGAAATTTCTGCAATTTGTTTTTGCGGAATACTTGTCTGTCTATGGTATCAGGTAGTGCTGGCCTGGCAAAGAAGTTTGGAAGTATTCCTTCTTGTTCAAATTTTTAAAAGAGTTTGAGAAAGATTGTCTTTAATTATTTAAATGGTAGAATTGCACTGTGAAGACATCAGTCTTGGGATTTTCTTTAATGGGAGATTTTTGAATACGGATTCAATCTCTTTTCTTAATTTTGTCTTTCCTATTTTCTACTTCTTTATAGTTTAGTCTTGGTAGGATGCATTTTTTTTGAGGAATTTATCCATTTTTTGGAGGTTATCTAATTTGCTGGCATATAATTTTTATAACAGTCTGTTATGATCCTTTTGTATTTCTTTTTCTCTTTCTTTCTTTTTTTTTTTCTTTTTTAAAAAAAAATTTTTTTGAGGCAGAGTTTCGCTCTTGTTACCCAGGTTGGAGTGCAATGGCGCTATCTTGGCTCACCACAACCTCTGCCTGCTGGGTTCAAGCAATTCTCCTGCCTCAGCCTCCCGAGTAGCTGGGACTACAGGCGTGCACCACCATGCCCAGCTAAATTTTGTATTTTTCAGTAGAGACTGGGTTGCACGATATTGACCAGGATAGTCTCCATCTCTTGACCTCGTGATCCACCAACCTCAGCCTCCCAAAGTGCTGAGATTACAGGTGTGAGCCACCACGCCTGGCTGATCCTTTTGTATTTCTATGGTATATGTTGTAATGTCTTCTTTTTCATTTCTGATATATCTGAGTCTTCTCTTTTTTTCTTAGACCATCTAAAGACTTGTCCATTTTATCTTCTCAAAAAATCAACCATGGGTTTTCTTAATCTTTCAAAAATATTTTTCTAGTCTCAATTTTATTTATTTCTGCTCTGGCTTTTTACATTTTTTCTGTTCTATTAAATAGGAGCCTAGTTTTTTCTTGTTCCTTGAAGTGTGGCATTAGTTTAGTTATTTGGGAGTTTTCTTCTTTTTAAATACAGGCAATTATTTCTATGAACCTCCTTCATATAACTGCTTTTGCTGTGTCTCTTAAGTTTTCTTATGTTGTGTTTCCATTTTCATTTGTCTCAAGATATTTTTACATTTCCATTTTAATTTCCTCTGTGGCCCATTTAATGTTTAGGAGCATCTTGTTTAATTTCCCTCAATTTTTCAATAAAAAAAATTCTTCTGTTATTGATTTCTAGTTTCATCTCACTGTGGTTAGTAAAGATAATTGATACGATTTCAATCCTAAATCATGGCCTAACGTATGATCTATCCTGGAGAATGTTCGACATGTGCTTGAAAAGAGTGTGTATTCTGCCACCATTGATTAGAAAGTTCTATGTATGTCTATGAGATCCATTTGAGCTTAAGCTTTGTTCAAGTCTACTGTTTTCCATTGATTTTCTCTCTCAGTGATTTCTCTATGGTTGAAAATGGGCTACTAAAATTCTTTACTGTTATTGCATTGCTAGTCTTTCTTCCTTCAATTCTATTAATATTTTCTTTGTATATTTAGATGGTCCAATATTGAGTACATATTTATAATTGTTATATTCTTTAGATGAGCTAATTATCATTATATAATGACCTCTTGTTGTATCTGGTGACAATTTTTAACTTAGTCTATTTTTTCTGATATTAGTATAGCCACCTCTGCTCTCGTTTGGTTTCTATTTGAATGGAATACTTTTATTATCTTTTTATATTCAGTGAGAGTATCTCACAGGTGAAGTTGAGTATCTTGTAAAAACTACATATTAATAGCAGGGTTTGTTTTGTTTTCAATCTGTTCAGCCACTCTGTGTCTTTGCAGACATCTAAATAAAATGGGACATTTAAACCATTTACATATTTACATTTAAAGTAGTTATTGATAGGTAAGAACTTACTATTGCCATTTTCATTAAAATGAATAATGTAATCCATAAAATATCCACATAACATTGGAGATTTTAATCAATTTATATTTTATTTAGTTATTGATAATAAAAACTAACTATTATCGTTTTATAATTTGTTTTCTGACTATATTTTGGGTCCTTTTAACCTTTTTTTTTTTTTATCTCTTGCTGTTTTTCTTTGTGATTCAATGATTTACTACATTGGTATTCTTTGATATCTTTTTCCCATTGCTCTGTTTTAAATATCTGTTATAGGTTTTGGCTATGTGTTTACCATGTGGCTTGTACCAAACATCTTATAACAATCTGTTTTGAAGAGATAATTTCAACCAAAAAACTATACTTTACAACATCTTATAACAATCTGTTTTGAAGAGATAACTGCAACCAAAAAACTATACTTTTACTCCCTTTCTTCACATTATAGGTTTTTGATGTCATAATTTAGTATTTGTATATTGTGTAGCCATTAACAAATTATTGTAGCTATAGTTGCTTTTAATAGTCTTGTATTTTAACTTTTATACTAACTGATTTACATACTACCATTGTAGTATTACAGTATTCTGAATTTGTCTGTATGCTGACTTTTACTCACGAGTGTTCTGATTTTATGTTTTCTTGTTACTATTTTGTTCAATTTTCTCTTTTGGCTTGAAAAACACCCTTTAGCATTTCTTTAAGGCGCGACTAAAGTTGATTAACTCACTGAGCTTTTTGTTAGTCTTGGAAAGTCTCTATCCCTCTTTCAATTTGGAAGGACAGCTTTACTGTGAAAAGTATTCTTGATCAGCAGTTTTATTAAAATTTAATTTCAGCACACTGATTATATCAAACAGTTATCTTCTGGTCTGTAATATTTCTGCTGAAAAATCTGCTGATAGCCTTATGGAGGTTCCTTCGTACGTTGTAAACCTCTTTTGCTGCTTACAAGATTCTCCCTGTCTGAGTTTTGACAGTTTGATTTTTTAAAAAGTCTTGGTAAAATTGCTTTGATTTGAAACTGATTGGAGACTCTTGCGCTTTATGTACCCAATGTTCACATCTTTCTGAAGATTTGGCAAGTTTTCAGTCACTGATTCTTTAAATAAGCCTTCTGTCTTTGTCTTTCGTTTTCTTTTACTGTGATACCTACAATGTTAAAATTAGCTCCTTGATGATACCCTATATATTTTCTTCATTCCTTTTCATTATGTTTTCTTTTTTTCTCCTTTGACTGGATATTCTCAAATGCCCTGGATTTGAGTTTACAGGGACCCAGGGACTAACTCCAATACTAGCTCTAGTGGAACATGGACATGCACAGAACCATAGCGGCTCTAGGTTTTTGGGCATAGGTTAGCTTACTGTGGAGGTGGCTTTGATTTTTAAGGTGTAAGTGGGGTAGGTAGGGTGGCATCCCTGGTTTTAGGACAGTAAAATGGTGGCCATTCTTGTGAATTTGGTGCAATAATATCTTCTCTCTAGAGAGTTTGTGGTGGCAATGGCTGTGGGTTACTTTGGGGTCACAAGTACTTTCTGTCCTATGTGGAGCAGGCTGCTAGGGACTGCAGTGGCACTCATGAGATGGCTGAAAATGGTAGCCTCCACTCTTCTTCTTTGTTCCTTGCTGTCTGTGGATGTATCAGATATGCTGATCTCTCTAGTGATCCTTTCTATGTAGTTATTCATTTTTCCTTTACTCTGTTGCTATAGGTTTTTAACTGAAATCTTTGTGCTCCCTCTCCCCAAGGCTATTCTTGTGAATGGACTGCTATCTCATTGTTGATCATTTATAGGGGGATGAAGGCTGATATCTCCTAATCCATCATCTTGCTGACACCAATATCAGCTTTGGAAGATAGGAGTCATGTCAGTTATTTTTTCTGCTAATGACGTCTATTAGGTAACCTAATCTATAGGCCATCAGTTTTGTTGGAGAATGAGTTGTGGTATAAGAGAACATGATTCCTGTTCAGCAGAGATTTTTAAAAGCCAGCAGTCTTAAATTCATTTATTCAATTACTTATGTTCTTTTTATTATTATTATTTTTTATTGTATTTTAGGTTCTGGGGTACATGTGCAGATCATGCAGGACTGTTGCATAGGTACACACATGGCAATGTGGTTTGCTGTCTCCATCACCCCATCACCTACATCTGGCATTTCTCCCCATGTTATCCTTCCTGACCTCCCCACCAGCCCGCTGTCCCTCCCTTGGCACCCCCCAACAGACCCCAGTATGTGATGCTCCCCTCCCTGTGTCCATGTGTTCTCATTGTTCAACACTAGCCTATGAGTGAGACCATGCAGTGTTTGATTTTCTGTTCTCGTGTCAGTGTGCTGAAAATAATGATTTCCAGATTCATCCATGTCCCTGCAAAGGACACAAACTCATTGTTTTTTATGGCTGCATAGTATTCCGTGGTGTATATGTGCCATATTTTCCTTGTCCAGTCTATCATCGATGGGCATTTGGGTTGGTTCCAGGTCTTTTCTATTGTAAACAGTGCCACAATGAACATAATGTGTGCATGTGTCTTTATGATAGAATGATTTATAATCCTTTGGGTATATAACCAGTAATGGGATTGCTGGGTCAAATGCAATTTTTATTTCTAGGTCCTTGAGGAAGCGCCACACTGTCTTCCACAATGGTTGAACTAGTTTACGCTGCCACCAACAGTGTAAAAGTGTTCCTATTTCTCCACATCCTCTCTAGCATCTGTTGTCTCCAGATTTTTTTAATGATTGCCATTCTAACTGGCGTGAGATGATATCTCAGTGTGGTTTTGATTTGCATTTCTCTAATGACCAGTGATGATGAGCATTTTTTCATATGTTTGTTGGCCTCACATATGTCTTCTTTTGAAAAGTATCTGTTCATATCCTTCTCCCACTTTTGGATGGGTTTGTTTGTTTTTTTTCTTCTAAATCTGTTTTAGTTCTTTGTAGATTCTGGATATTAGCCTTTTTTTCTGATGGGTAGATTGCAAAAATTGTTTCCCATTGTGTTGGTTGCCGGTTCACTCTAGTGATTGTTTCTTTTGCTGTACAGAAGCCCTGGAGTTTAATTAGATCCCATTTGTTTATTTTGGCTTCTGTTGCCAATGCTTTGGTGTTTTAGTCATGAAGTCCTTGCCTATGCCTATGTCCTGAATGGTTTTGCCTAGGTTTTTTTTCTAGGGCTTTTATGGTGTTAGGTCTTATGTTTAAGTCTTTAATCCATCTTGAGTTAATTTGAGTGTAAGGTGTCAGGAAGGGGTCCAGTTTCTGCTTTCTGCACATGGCTAGCCAGTTTTCCCAACACCATTTATTAAACAGGAAATCCTTTCCCCATTGCTTCTTTTTGTCAGGTTTGTCAAAGATCAGATGGTTGTAGATGAGTGATGTTGCCTCCAAGGCCTCTGTTCTGTTGCATTGTTCTATATCTCTGTTTTGCAATACAAAAATAGTTAAGTATATGAAAATGGAATGTGACAAGAAACAATCTTTTATATGAAGGGATTAGCAAATATTTTCTTATAAATATTTGAGATAGTTTGCCATGGAAATATGTAAGTCAAAACTTTTCTATGCAGACAGCATTGGAAGTGGAGTTTGCTGGTATGCATGTGAAACAGCAAAAGATCATTAAGGGTAGAGCGAATGAACACAGAAGATAGAAGATCAGATCAGATGGTGGCTAGGGGACTAGATCATGGTAGCACCTATAGCACAAGAAAATAATAACTAACAGACAAAACTCCTAAGGATTTCATGTATTTCGACCCAATTAATCCTTACAATAGCATTATGAATTTGGTGCTTTAATTACTTCCATTTTGCACTTGAAAATTGAGATGCAGAAGATTTAAGTAACTTACCCAAGGTCACAGGGTCAAGAAGGGGTACAACCAGGATGTAGACTCACAAGTTACCTCTAGTATCTATTCTTTTCAGCATTGAATTTGCCATTATTAATATCAAATGTATCACAGTCTTTTGATCTGAGGAGTAACTGATCTGATTTCTTTTTATGAAAATCATTTCATTATGGTTTCTGGGTGGAGAATAAACTCCAAAGAGGCAAAGACGCTAAGAGTGTAATTTAGGAGGTTATTGCAATACAATTCTCCAGGATAGAGATGAAAGGGCCTAGTCTAGGACAGCACTTAATGGAGGTGGGCAGAAGTAGCATGTGTATGGATATAACCTACAGACAGTCATCGATTATGAGGGACAAGTAGGAACTCATCAGCCAAAGAAGCGTGCAGAGTCTTCTAAGGAGAGGATACCATTAATGCACATAGTAACTGTAATCCATATTCGTTTTGTAATAATTAATCTTTATGTTTTAATCAAATAACAATTGCTTATTTTCCACCTTTTATGCCTCGCCTCAAACTGTAGTGAAGGTAACAACCAAAGTTTGCCTTCATGGAGATTGCTTTCCAGGGGCCAATAAAAATAAACACTCACACTATGATAGTGCTATTCTATGCAGGAAATGAAGTGGAAGCAACAGGCCAAGGTCATTTTTTTTTTTTTTTTTTTTTTGCTAGGATGATAAATAAAGGAAACATGCTATAAGGAGTGGGTATTTGAGATAAGACCTAAAAAATGAGACTGAGCCAAACCATCGTAGAGCTGAATGAGGAACACTCAGGCAGAGAACATAGTGATTGCAAAGATGCCAGCCGGGATGTGTTCATGGAACATAGCTGAAGTGCAGTGTAAAGTTTGTGAGTAGTTTATCATTTCTTCTAAGGGCAAATAAAAGCCATTCAATATTTTTAATGATATTTGTGGCACTTTTTGAAAGCAGAAGCATGGCTAGCTTCTTTCCTTCTCTCAAACTATGCCTACACCCATTGCGATAAAGGCTATGATTCAGGCAGCAATAGGTTGAGGTTCTCCTGGCTCCACTCACCTCATTCTCATTGGACTTCTAAATTATGTTTGGCTACAGATTTCCTCTGTACTTAATTATAACTGTCTTACTCCTATATCCTAATTCTTTTTTTATTTTTTTTATTTCAAGTTCTGGGGTACATGTGCAGATCATGCAGGATTGTTACATAGGCACACACATGCCATGACGGTCTGCTGCATCCATCCCCCTGCCATCCACACCAAGCACTTCTCCCAATGCTATCCCAATCCCCCTACCCCCTGCTACCCCTCCCCTAGCCCCGCTACCCCTCAGCAAGCCCCGGTTTGTGATGTTCCCCTCCCTGTGTCCGTGTGTTCTCATTGTTTAACACCCACTTATGAGTGAGAACACATGGTGTTTCGTTTTCTGTTCTTGTGTCAGTTTGCTGGGAATGATGGTTTCCAGCTTCATCCATGTTCCTGCAAAGGAAATGAACTCATCCTTTTTATGGCCGCGTAGTATTTCATGGTGTATATGTGTCACATTTTCTTTATCTAGTCTATCACTGATGGGCATTTGGGTTGGTTCCAAGTTTTTGCTATTGTAAACAGTGCCACAATCCTAATTCTTAAATGAGTTATTCTAGCCACATGTCACACATAAGATTTTCAAGACATTTTATTTTATTAGGGATCTGATATATGTAAATACGAGGTTATTAATTGCCTCTCTGACTCTAAACATGTTGTTACTCCAGACCTCCCTATCTCAGTAAAACTACCATTATCCATCTGGTTGCTGGTTAATGATTTTTCAATTTTACTTTTGTTTCACTTGCCGATCTACTACTCATCATCTAGGTGTGAGAATTTTTATTCCGAAATATGTCCCAAGTTCCTCCTATTTATTTCATCTTTTTACTACTGTAGTCCAAGCCACAACTATTATTTACACAAATCAGTGCAGCAGTCTGCATAGCGTCCTCCCTGCTTCTGTCCTTGATCATTGCAATTCAGTTTCCAAAAGCAGCCAAGGAGATTTCTTGGGAACCCAAATCAGAAAACTAAGCAAATCAGGAATACATACCGTAATGTTGTCCTGTATCTAGAAGACTCTTCGTATTCTTATATGCCTGATTAACTTCCACTTGCCTGTCACAATTGAATTCAGGTATTTTTTCTACAATTTCATGACCACTGACTTTTTCTTCCTTCTCCACAGACTGGACTGAGTGTCCCTTTCTATTTTTAAAGCACTCTATGCTTTCCTCTATCAAAAGCACTTTATTTTATTTGCTGTATTGTGTGTTGACTTACTTATATTTGGTTTGGTCAGTAGAATATGGGTTGCTTGAGGAGAAGGTCTATGATTTTTATTTATGTATTTCACTACCCCCTATGTAATTAGTGCTCAGTAAATGGTGCAAACAAATGAGTAAATAAATAATTGTAGATTGTAATAATTAGGAAAGGTTTCATTAAAAAAGGTGATACTAGATTTGGAATTTAAAATATTGTCAATATGAAATATTAACAGGAACATTCCTTGTTAGGGAAAATAGGCCAATTATTGTTAATCTGTAGTAAAACTTTCTTTGAAGTTTCCTCCTGGAATACTTTGCATGAGGCAATGGAATACACTAATCAGATAATTTTGACCTCCAATGTCACAAATTTTCTGAATTATGTTTGGATCATAACCTGGTCAAATTTATGTGCTGTGGGATTTTAGCATGTTAAAATTATTACTCTTAATATGTGTTCTACCTAAGAACTAAAATACAATTTAGAGCAGCAACCAGTGCATAGGAAAGCCTATGAAAGGAGTTTAGCTTTTTTCATGAGTAACTGTTGATTTTAAGCCTTAATGATCAAAGAGAAATTAATGAAGCTATATGAAGTTGAATAAACTATCCAGTTGCTAGAGTCAAGAGATTAACTTTGTGTGTAATATAGATCACAATTTTTTGGACCATAAGTGTTTATAATTCTTAAAATTCTGTTTCACCTTTGGGAAACATACTGGCAGCGATAACGCAGGATTGGACATCTAGAAGGTTTATAGATCTTGATTAAAAGACAGCATTAGCTGTCTGAAAGTAGGTACCTATATGAGTTCTACAAACTCACTCAGAAAAAAAAATATATATCTGAATGTATATACATGATATTCATGTATATGCATGTTTCCACAAACATGTATGTATGTGTGTGCACATGTATATACACAGATTGACAAAAAGCCAAACACACACATATACATGTATGTGTATGTATATATACAATTTATATAATTTTTGGTGCTTTTATTATGATTTTATAGTAATAATACATGTTCCTGGTTTAAAATATTCACAGTATAGAAGGGTATATGTAAAATTTAAAGCTTTCTGTTCCTCCCCCTCTGTGATACCCCATATCCTACAGAGGCTTACTACCCCACCTTATGTTATTAATATTTTCATTAAGCCAACTTGTTTTCACATCTTGATTTTTTTATTTATTAATATCATTTTATCAACTGGAAAACATGTCCTGATATCTTGTCACCACAGCTGGAATTTAGGACAGGTATACTGCCTACTACCTCTATTTTTCTGTCTTTTTTCTGCTTCATTTTTGTTTTTGTCTATGTTTTGGTCCTTCTAGTAGTTATATTTGTTAAAAATAAAATCATACATGTCTGTACTTTTAGTTCGTAATTGTTAAACAGTATATCTAATTCCTTCCTTTGTAATAAGAAAAAATTAACTCATTCATAGCTTCTGTCTGCCTCCTGCTAACTTCTGTCAGTTATAACATAAGGTAGATATTTTGGAAGTTCCATGATTCCTAACACGGATGTTCCATAACTAAAATAAAATTTCTTGAATGTTTACCTTACTATTCATTCTATCAGAAAACTGATAACCACAGCGTGATTAAGTAAAAAATATTTTAAAATAAATAACACTATAATTTGACCAAAGAGAAGCAATTCAATTTTTTATCAAATTCAACTTTTTATCTGTTTCACTCAAATAAGATTTTTTCATATGTGTAGGTCAAATAAGTTATCTGCTCCTATATTCAAGTATTTGCTCAAAATTATGTCTTACTGTCTGGCCTGCTTGAACCCTCGTTACTTGAACCCCACACGTGGCCAAATTAAGTCAGGAAGACACAGATGCAACCGCGTTCAGGCTTTATTGGAGATCCTCCGGGCGGGCCGGGCTCACACAAGGGAGGAGAGCCAGCAACCGCGCCCAGGTGAGCCTGCTCAGGGCTTTTATAGAGTTGTGGGAACTGGGCGGGGGAAAGGGAAGGGAGAGCTG